>NDGM011160921.1:0-13726 GCA_002564305.1 Octomys mimax | reverse complement strand
GAGCTGGGATTACAGGTGTGCGCCACCATGCCCAGTCTCAATTGCCTACTTAGCCAGCATGGCAGGCCCTGGGATTGAACCCCCAGCCCCTGTGTCTGTCTAAGCAGGCACTTTAATCCACTGAGCTATTTGGCTGGCCCTAGTTTTGGAGTTTTAGTGAATAACTCATTCACTTGTTGTGTTGGGTCAGCAACAATGAAGTACATTTGAGCAGCAGAGTGTGGTAGAGCAAAATGCTCCCCTCATGACCATCAAGCAAGACACAGAGAAAGGAGCTACCAATCCATAATCCTTTCAAAAACATTCCTTCAAACATCTCAGTTGCCTCACCTCTTAAACTTTCCATCATCTGCCAATATCATGATCAGGGAAGAATTCTACACTAAAGGAACTTTGCGAGCCTGAAGGGGTTATTCTGAATTTTGTCAGCACAAATATACTGGGGAGGCCTTTTGGTAATTAATTGGTGGAACATTCTTCCAGGTGCATCTAGTTGGGATATGAAGGTATGACATTAAGGTCAGTATTTTCTGTCTGTTTCTGTACCCTACGGTGTCTCCCTGGCCATGAACAGAGAATTTCTGCTCCAGCATACCCTCTAGCATGATGGTTCCACCTTGCATAAAGATGACTATGATTGAATCTTCCGAAACTGGGAGTCAAATTAAGTCTTTGCTTTCCAAAACTGGAAATGTGAAGTGTTGTATTCCAGTGGCAGGAAAACTGAATAATTGAAGATCCCTAAGATCCAAATTTATGTGAATAGCAAATAACTTACCTCAACCTTATTTAAACATTACAGTTTACAAAGAAGATAGATTTTATTATCACATTTCCTTTTATCACAAAGAAATTGGGACTCTGAAACAGCAAGTCCAAGCCACTAGAAATCATCTTGCATGAATTTAGTAGCATCTCCCACTTTTCATTATGCAAACTAACAAACACACAATGCACAAAATATAAAAAGTTGCATTTTTTTTGTTTTAATCATTAAAGTGGAATTTCCTTTGACACAAACTTGAAGACTGTCACTTTACATGAAGTGCTAAGGTTACAAAGGTGTATACCTAGTGAGTGAGAGAGATCTGTCAGCAAGGAACTGAAGTGAATAATTAGAAATCATGATAAACAGAGACTTAGAAGTCAATCTGTAGAAACAGTATTTTTCAAATTTAGTATTTTGCATTATTTTCTGCCTTTTGCATCTGTCCTATAGACATAAATTAATAATCATGTTTACATAAGTTGAAGAGCATAAAAAACCATCATAAATGCTTAGAATATAATTTCAGCTTTAGTGCAGTGGTACCTCAATTGACAAATGCTTCTGTTCTGGAACAATTTGGTTTCCAAATGGACGGTGTGGGAAATTTTGCTTCAGTTTGCCAACTCTGCACGTAATTGCCAACTCCACCTGTGACAAGCACAATCATGCCAGTCTTCCCCAGATCTGTGACATGAATTAAGTTCCTAGCAAGGTACCACTTTATCTTGATACTTTGGTAAAAACTGATATGAAATTATCTTGAAATCACATTAAACCATAAAGAAAGTTTAAGAAATGTATCTCTTCTATCAAGTTCTCTCATAAAACATTATTACGGTATAACAGCATGATTTTTCATTGTTTGTTGTATTGTTTTATGGCAATATGCTTAAATTATGCAGAGTATTCTAAAATTATTTTATGAAGTATAGCATTTTTAAATGTATGAGAGTCAAAGCAGAGAGTATCTGCTGTTTATATGTTAAGTGCAAAAGTACTAAAAATGAATTATATTTGAAATTGAGTTGTCAATGGTCATATATGGCATATTCTCACATTGTACCCAAACATAATAAAAATGTATTCACTTTCAAAATGAAATCACTTATTAAAACAATGACATATTGAACAGAATATAACCAAGATAAAACAATGCATAAATGACAAGTTTTCTGTTATGTATTGCTTAACATAATACAGATTTTCTTTAGGCCTGCAATTCTATACATACTAACACTCCCAAATACATAATAAACTGCATAATACTTACCATCACATAATGGAATCTTGTAATAAGTAAATGTATTATCTTACATGTCATATATATTTAAAAACCTAAGTTAAATATAAAATAAATTCCTGGGAAAGTTTTGTTTCTGCGTTGAGTGGCAACTCCAATAACACCAATCTATTAAAAATCTGTAAAATTGGACTAGTCACAGGAAAAAATCAAGTAAATTATTCTGATCTTAGAGCTTCACTTTATAAAATGGTTCTATACAATGAGGAATACTGATGTGCTTTTGATTTTATGAACTTGTTATTTTGAGATCTATCTCTAAAGCAAAAAAAAAAATGCCTTCTAGTATCTCTGTGTATTTCATTGCAGATTATGACTTCTGCTATACAGGGTCCTTGGCTGGTGAGATAGCTCAGCCCCTGCTTAGGCAAGCGCAGGGATCCATGTTCAGTCCCTGACACCACATACCTAGTGGGCCCCACCCTTATCCATGCTGAGCCAGCCACCAAATTTGCGCGTCATGGCACACGCTTATAATCCCAGCGCTGCGGAGGCTGAAAACAGGAGGATCACTATGAGTCTGAGCTGCATAGTGAGACACTATGCCAAATACATTAAAAATAAAATAAAATAATAAATATAATTATTCAGAATCCTATTTCTTTTTACCTCTGTGTCTTTCTGTGTTAGGTATCATTTCTCCATAATTCTCTAAATCCCATCCCTAAAATCTTTGAATGGATTCTTCCCACCTACAAGCCTTTTTACCTTCTTTATTTATTTATTTTTGTATTTTAGAGAAGTGTCTGCAGGGTGTTTAGGGTCTCACTATTAGATCAGACTTATAGTGATCCCAAAAGCTGGATTACAGGCATGTGCCACCATGCCCAGTCTCACCTGTTTTATTTTCTTTAATTGACAATCGAAAGGTTCTCTTCTCTAAATTTCACCATAAAATCTTTTCCAATGTTTCTCACTTTATGGTCTTATATTGGTTGAAAATTTATTTCACTTGAGAAGAGTACCATTTTATCTGTTTGCAAAACCATCTGTGACTTCTGGAAGTTTTGTTACTGTGGATTGATATTTGCTCATCTGACAACTCAGAGTTCCACTTATTGGCAGCACATATTTCACTCCTAATAGTCCTCTCATAAATATATGCTACTAATGAAAGGCACACGATAAAACATACCAGAAGCACAAAGTTATTGGCATTTCTTCTTCGTCCTCACTTATTGATTACGAACAAGTTCAAATGGTGTTGGTAACAGCTCTAAGATAAACAAGATGACATCTATTTCCTTCTGTCTCACAACAGTATTTTCTGACATCACCTGTCCTTTAGACAATTACAATTTCTTCCACTCCTATGTTCTTGGTGTCCCTAAAATCCAATCTTTATATGAATTTTAATGCAATTATTAAAATAACAAACTGCTGTGTATAGTCTTAAAATTATCCAGTGGTATCTTTTTAATTAAAAATATGATTCTTGTTCAAGATATTCAGTTTCATTTCATTGTCTCTATCTTGAAATTTTAAATATTGAATTATTTATAGATACCACCCAGAGAAACCTTCCCCCACTCTTCCAAATATAATGTGGATTTTCTTTCTGCTTCTAAACTTTATCTATTTCCTTTGTAATTCAAAATATTCATATGCTCCTCTCCTATATCATAAACATCTTTCTTACTCATTCCCCCCTTCAAGCATTTTCAAGATAATACTGAAGAATTTTTCATATAAAACATGTTTGTTTTGCACTCTGCATTACTTCCTCTAATTTGAGTTTCATTACATCAATTCATTATTATCACTGAAAATATAGTGGTAAAATTTAAAAGGAAACAATTCTGATGATCTTTAGTGATTGTATTTACCTGCACTGTCTTGCCTCACTTGAAATCCTGAATCAGTTGAAAATACTTATTTTCACAGTCTTTTTAACTTTTCACAAGTATTGCAAGTCACCCAGGAAATAAGCATGATAAGTATGTGTTATAATGATTTCATGGGACTGTATTTCTGTTCAGTGGCATTCAACAGGGTATTTACTGTATGTTTGACTACACATTCTAAAGACCCCAAAAAGTGTGTGCAATAACTTCTCAGTCTATGGGCTAAAATCAAGTATGATAGCATGTGCAAAATATCAGAAAATTATATAGAATAAGAAATAAAATATGTGAATATATATATGTACTTATACTTTGTCAATGATGTAGCAAGCTTGTCTAGTTTCAACATAAGCAGATAAAGAAATGGCATTTTGCTTGTATTCTAATAATTATTTTTGTTCAATTTGTTTCAAAGACAAATTTGTTGTTTACAGTATTACTGTACAATTGTTAATATACATGTTGTGCAGGCAGTTTTGTAAGTGTGGGTAAGAAAGAAACAAAGAAAAGAAAGGCAAAGGGGAGAGAGAAAAAGAATGAGATTATTTAAAGGTTATATACTGGGCTCTTCATGCTCTTTTTTTCATCTGAATAAGCTGTTAAAATTCTCCCTTAGCACCTATGATTGGCTGAAATCTAAAAAGACTGAGCTCATGGAAGTAGAGCATGGATTAGTGGTAATAAGAGAATAAGAAAATGGAAACATTGTCAAATGGGTCTAATGTTACAATTAGATTGAAATCAAGTTATCATGTTCTATCATAAAGCATGTTAAATAAAGTTAACAATAGTATAACCGTGCATTTGAAAGTAGCTAAATCGAAGGGTTTTAAATAATCTTACTGCATCTTGTACTATGAATAACTACTATGAAGACAACAATATGTAATGTATTAATTATTGTAACTGTCCTACTAACCTGTTTTGAAACTGTCTCATTGCTATTTGGTTCTCAATAAAATTAATAAAAAACATAATCTTACCATAATGAAATAGCAAGATTTTGAGGTGACGCTTCCCTGGTTTGATCATTATACCTAAATATTACAACTTCTTCACAAAATAAATACAATTATCAGTTAAAATATTTCTTTACAAAATTACTTTCTTTTGTCTCATAAAAGTGAATAAGGAAGAGTTTTGTTTTTCTGGCATTCTGCTTAGATTTATGATATGATCACTGGGCATATCCAAGACATATGGCATACACATATACAAATAACTGATACATGCTTCCTACAAGCACACTTCATAAAAGTTCAACTTGAATCATTTTCTTTTTAATTTCTTAAGTGTACTACCCAGGATGGCTTACAGTTAATGTTCCTTAATGTACCCTATATCAGTAATGACAAAACTTTTCCAGAATGAGTGCTCTACTCATTCTGCTCTACTAATTCACTGCAATTAAAAGTGAATATCCAAAGTTTGGCTGCTAGGGTGACACTGAGGTGACTTGGCTTACCTCTCAACAGAGGGCTCTATGAACTTTCCATGGCATGCATGCCATGGGTTTACCACCACTGCCATTGTTCTATGACCTCTGAATCTGTTAATATCTCTAATAGTCTAATTATGTTATCTTTATCTGGGCAATCCTGTGACCATGTGTGCTGACCGGTTGACAGGGTACTGAGGCTGAGACGATCATTATTTGCCTACTGATAACAAAAAGTCTTATTTTTAGAAATGGTCCAAACAAGACTCATCTCTATGTTATGCAGATCAGAGCATGATAGGGATATTTTGAAGACCACTGCTACTTTCTCACACTTAAGTAATTGAATTCAACATTCTGTTTCTCATTTTGCTAATATACATAAAATGCCTATAAAATTTTGTACAAGCTCCAAGGGTCAATTATCTATTATCTCCTTTTTAATGAGAACTGTGGAACAAAACTCCATTTTGTTCAATTTATGATGAGTATATTTTTTTCTTAAAACATCAATTGCTAATAATCAGCTGGGTTAGCAGTTCTCTTATCAAATACAATGACTTCTTGATCTATAAGTTTGGGATGAGTTATTACATCAGATAATGAACATTTCATTGCCTCATTATATTCTCATCCCCTCTAGTTAACTAATGCATATATCCTTTTTATCTAATTTTTCTCAGCAAGATCTCTTTAACTTGCCCTAGTTCATTTACTATACTTCAGCTTTAATCTCTCTCATCATTCGTTATTTTAACAAACCATAATAAAACTTATTTTTATCTGTGAATCATTAACACCTTTGCTAACTACTTCTGAAATTCTACTTTACAACCCAATCACAGGTTTATGGTCTTTTATCCCTTAAGAAGAATTATACTGTGATGTATCTGTCATTTCCAGTGCATTGTATCAGAAGTATGTAGAGTTAGCTTCCTTTGTTCCCCTAATGAGAATGTAAAATTTTATTCCTGTTTGTAATGGTGTCTCTGAGGCTTCCCTTCTATAAACTTATTATTATAGCTGTCAAGAGATATTGGAATTATAAAAGTATCTTTTTGATAAGAAAGCATGTATTCACTACCTTTATCACTTATTGTTGGTTCATTGCTAAATTAGCATTTATGGCAGCTAAATGATGATTTTATCACTTCATTTTTCTTGCCATAATTATTACTAGTAGTCATACATAAGGGGAACATTTTCATTGAAGAACCACATTCAATTTAGAAGGGGATTTTAAAAAAATAGTGTTTATTCAACACAAAAAGTTGAGTAGCACAGAAATCATTCTATATTGAGTGCACTATAGACTCAAGTGTATTTTTCTCATATTTTAGTTTCACCATGGAGATGATTAATAAAAGTATACAAGATTTTGCCAGTTTTTTAAAAAAATTTTTCTATAAATTTATTTATATGAAATTTTTAAAAATACATTGACCAGTTAGCACAGATTTTGATAAACTCATATTAGAATGGGTCATTTACTCAAATGCAAATGATACAGAAGTTATGTGTAACACCCTTAATTTTTTTATGCAGGTTCATTCAAATATTCTTAAAGCTAAGTAGGCTATATAAGACATTATATCTCATGAAAATGTTTTGTTACTTTTGTGCATTGTCTAAATAATTCTCTCAATTGTCTTTCTCTCAATCAACATCTAGGCCAAAAGAAGTCGCCACTCCATTTTCAAAATGACCTTACTTCAATGACTGCATGTAATATTGTAGTAAGGAAACAATGGACCCAGTTCTGGAACACACACACACAATGCCAGAAACTCACAAAGACCTTGCCTTGTGTGACAAGGTGTCCTTCATAAGGGAGATTAAGAGTCATAGATTTGAGATGGGAACATTTTCCTGCATTGTCCATGTGGATTTACTAAAAACAAGCATCCTTAAAAACAGAAATTTCCCTTCTTGACCTGGAAATGGGAGTGAGAAAGGACTTAACTGCAGAAGAGTGGAGAGATTAAAATTTTCTAGGACTGGAAATAAAGAAAACAGGGCATGAGAAAGGGTGTGCAGGTGTTTTGTAGCAAATCATCCTTTGCGTGTTCAAAGTAGAATAAAGTTAGAAACAAGAATATATCATTAAAAATTGAAAGAACATATGAGGTGAATGAATGAAGGCACAATAAATATTATTGTTACACCAAGCTAATTTAAGGTAACTTTCAATCAGTAATATTAGCAAAATCTTTGATGATTATGGTATGTGTATAACTGAAATGAATGAGAAAGTTATACATTTTGGAAGCAATATATTTTGAATAGTCTGCTTTAATGTGCTTGTGCTGGAGATGAAAGAACTCAGTATTTTAACACAGGCTTAAACTAGTTAAAATTACATATTGGATAGTCATTATTTTCTTAGAAAAAGATGACATAAAAAGCAAGGAAACTGATAGAATAATTAAAAAAATTAGAAAGATCACAAAGGAAAATGTTCATGAGTTTGGATACTTCTAGAGAATACATGTACAGTTGTGGACTACATCAATTCAATTATATTAGAAAACTTTTTACGTGACAATGGAGTAAATACACCAAGTAAAAGGTGGATTTTGGCAGAAAGAATACATAAAAATGTCCAGTCTTATCATGTATGAGAACCTATTTTGAATTTAAAGATCCAGGTAGACTAAGAGGAAAGGGCTGGCAAGATGTGCACTATTTTGAGAGTAATGTGAAGACAGCAAAAATAACTGTAGTAATTTAAATCAAGACTAACTTTAGAATAAGACAAATAGTTAAAGATAAAGGGAGTTATATATTTGGATAAATGTATCAGTTAATATATTTGAGAGAGAGAGAGAGAGAGAGAGTAGGATTACAAAGTGATTCAGAGGGACAGCATATAGGAAATCCCTATACTCAGAATGTTACCACCTAAAATTTTGCGAGATCAGGGTAAATGCGCTGAATAGAGTCAGGCTGCGGAGGCAGCCATGGTAGTGCCTGTGAGGCACTACTCAGATGGCTTCCAACCTCAGGGGCATCCAAGGGCGGCTGAGGACATGACCCTGCTCGGCTAGCACAGGTGCACAATGCGATAGTGCTGTAACCTTGTCTAGCATGTGCACTGGTTATGGCACTAAGTAAGCATATAACATGCGATAACAACCTGCATAAGACTTAAACGATAAGCGGTTCTCTGATGTACTCCATGCTGCCTGCTAATGTTGCTAGTGTCCTGCAGATGTGTGTTCTGTGCCCTTAGGGCATCACCCACCAGCATCTCCCTTGAACCCCGTGGCAAGCAGACAACTGGCATAGTTGGTGGCACCTAAAGGTGAGTGGTCCCACGCAAGTTGTGGAAACAGACCCCAAGGGCAATGGAGAGCCCAGGGAATGACTATAAGCAGCGCCACACTCAGCATGTTTACTTACAGCTACCTTTTTGCTGCCTCGAGGGCTCTGGAGGACTGGGAAAGTGTCTTGAACCCAGTGACGTCTTGCAAGGCTTGGGAATGATAAATTCCTCTCCCTCAGCATGAAAGCGTGGAATGAGTGGCTTGGCTGTTTTTCACTCTCTTCTGCTGCATAAATCAAGTGGCAGAAGTCCTTGTCCAGCAAATAGACCAGCTGTAACAGGTAGACGAGGACCTTGAGCAGTGCCTGACTGCTGCGGAGCTCAGGGAACAAGGTGTGGGAAGCATCCTCCAGAAATGTCTCCAAAAGCCTAAGTCCTGATGTCTAAGAAAATCCCAAGAAAGCCCCCTGACTTTGCATTCTAGGTCAGTTATTCATCAAAAGTGGGGGCGGGGAAACTCCCAGCCTGGGGAAGAGGATGAAGAGGGCTGCCTACCTCTACCCAGCCCACGGCATGCATGGCCTCTGCAGCCTGGAGCCCTGGGAGCTGGCAAAGCACAGCAGAAGGTGGGTGAAAGAGCACCTGCGTGGCTGCTCTGGCTGTGGGCTGGTGGGGCTGGTAGCATGCAGTGAAGCCCACAGAGATGTACCAAATAGCCTGCAGAACCAGAACCCCTTTATGAGATGGGTTCTACAGGATGTGCAGAGCACAGCCTCAAAAGCAGGTAATCAGACTGTGAAAAATTGCCTGATTTCAGCAGCTTGCCTGGTATGAGAGAATCCAGGTGACCTGCCGGAGTAAGTCCCTGTCTAGACTTGATAACTTCTATATGAATTGGGCACTAATCAAATGTTTTCACTGGACTGTCATAGCCCAGGTGAGCAACTGCTGGTGACAAACATGTGAGACATCCTGGTGAGTGTTCTGACCTGCATGCCTAAGGCCACAGCAGCCCTTCTAGCCCCTTTAGTTAGAGATCTGTAAAAACTACTTGCAAAGTAGAGAAAGAAGGGCGACCCCTGACAAGCAGGGCCTTTTCCCAAGGACAGGCTGTGGACCCCTGAAGCTCACTCAGCACCAGATCTGGACTGACCTGCTTGCTCCCTGCCTTCCCACCGTAAGTAGAGCAGAATTTGAGAGTGCTGCTGATGATGTAGAGGCAGGTATGCTCTGAGCAATGCGGTCAATGGGCCAGCGCTCGAAGACCAAGCAGTCCCAGTGAAGCTGGAAGAAGTGACACTGGCTTCTTTGTACTCTTATTAGGAGGCAGGCTGTGGTATCTGTGTCTTAGGAGTCTCAGGGAGACCAGAGGCCACAAGTGGAATTCACTATTTACTGGTCCCCCAAAACTGTCAGTGTGTACTAGCATTGGCCGATACCAGAGCTGAGTGAGCGCCACCATGTGCCAACCCAGACCATGTTACAGGAAGCACTGTGTGTATAGAAGGGTGTGGACATCATGACATTTTGGTCTGGAGGGCCAGCTGATTCTGGGCACTGGACCCTTGCCTCCACGCCTGTGTGATGTTTAGGTTTACTTGCTTGCTGGATGCGTACAGGGGTGGATCTACTGACTGGTGCCCAGCTAGACCCTGCACAGGGAACAGTCCACGGGGAATTCCCATGGTAAAAACTCTAGTTAAGGCCCATCTGCACAATTCTCTGCTGACTCTCTCACCTCTAGCCAGGTGGGCTGTGTGCTTGAAGCAGTACTGGGTACCTGGAGTCCATGAGGAGATGGGACAGGCTGCCTTAAAACTAGAAAAAGCAAAGATGATATGTCCTGCTCAGAAATCCTCACTATAGCTGGTGTAAAACCCAGATGAGTTGTGGAAAATGACAGTAGCCCTGATGCTAGCAGTCAGAAGCAATTCACCTTTACCCAGAGGGCAAGCAATGGACCCTCTAGATGTTTCCACAGGTTATTTGCATAACCCAACTTCATGTCCTAGCTTGGTGGCCTAGGACCTGGCCACCGAGGCCATGCCACACTCTATGCTATTGTTTGTATTGATGATATTATGTTAGCGTGATTATTTTGCAGATTTTAAAGCTTCTATTCACTCTGAAGGAAGATGGGGGTATCCACAAGCAAAGACAAGTTCCAGGGAACTGGCTTGTCTGTTAAATGCTTGGGTGTTATGTGGTCAGGTTAAAAACAGACCCATGAAAGTATGCCAATTACAGACCCTCAGGAGCTTGTTAGGTTTTTGGAGGATGTACCACACCTAGCTACCCTGCCCTTCACTTGACATCAGATAACCTAACCTGGCATAACATGGGGTTGCTCAGATGTAGCAGAAGCTGCTTTCAAGACTCAAATTGAGCTACTTTGCAGGTCCAAGCCCTGGGAGTCATTGGCCCTAACCTACCACTTACTCTAACCATCACTGTAGATGATAATGCCTTTTGACGGAGCTTGTGACAAAAGTAGAAGTGGAAGCACCTTTTGGGGCTTGGTCACAGTTGCAGAAGGAGCCAGGAGCTGGCATTACCTGAATGAGAAACAGCAACTCAGTCTGCTGCTCTCCAAGCCTGCGAGGAACCATGGGACAGCTACAGGGCTGTGTATGGATGTAAACAGCCTGTCCCAAGAGTGGGGTCACTTCAGGTCCCCACTCTCTTGCTTTTGGGACATCCCACCAATACCAGGCCTCTTTCTCACCTAGCCTTTGGCAACCAAACTGGGAATAGTTTTGGGACCCAGGTTGTACACAGTCCCAGAACCTGCTCAAGAAAATAGGCAACAAGACTTGAACTCTCCTCCCTATACAAAAGGAAAAGACCTCCAGCTAATGCTGGATATACTGACGGGCCTAGCTATGCTCCAACCCTGCAATGAACAGTAGTTGTGGCTCAGTCCAGTACAGATGTACTCTGGTTTGAAACCAGAAGAAGCAAAGAAAGCCAATTGACAGAGTTATGCAGAGTCTGATTGCTTGTGATGAATGAAGGAGACCCCCTACATGTGTGCATGGAGAGTTGCGCTGGTTTGAGGAGCCTGACACTTTGGATGTCAGCTTGGGACACTCAGGAGTGACATACAGGGCACCATCTCTCCTGGAGTACTCACCTATGGTGAGATGTATGGAAGTGTGGCCAGAAAGCTGATATTACAGCATCTCTTGGCTGAGCATATAAGCCCGTCCTCTTGTTGGGAAATGACTCAATGGATGCCTTAGCCAGGCATTGTCATAGTTGACTGCTAGGAACATCATCTGACCAGAAAATATGACTGTTGATACTGAGAGGAACAGCATCTGACCAGGGGCAAGGACCATAAACTTAGCCCTCCTGATTGAAGTCCTTACTCAAAACATGGCGCAAACCTTGAATGTTGCATACCATACTTTGATGTTGCTTCTGGATGAAATTGTTCAAACAAAAAAATTCAGTCTTGCAAAACCACATTGTTCTTTGATTGCTCATTACACATACTTGTGCCATGTTACATATTGAATGTTACATTTATATACCCCTGATCTTTGAGGGGGTGGGTTGTGGGGAACGACTCATACTGCTTCAAAGCTCAGGGACATCTAAAGACACCTGAGAATGTGACTCTGCAGCACAGGTGCACAGTAGAATAAAATTATGTAACCTTGGCTTAGCATAGTTTAACACACATACACTGGTTATGACACTACAAGAATGTAGACAGGACATAACAACCTGTATAAGAATAATAAAGATGCAAGTGGCTCTCTGCTCTGCTCCATGCTGCCTATTATCGATGTCTTTCTTTAACCTTGGGCTCTTACCCCCTAAAATCTCTCTTGGGCTGCTGAGTAGATCAACAGTGAAAAAACTAAACATATGCAGGAAGACTTCCGTAATCAATTCAGAAAGTAGAAAGAAAGGTGGAATAACTGTATTAAAAATGAAGGAGTGTATTTTAAGAGACATTAATAGTAATGTGCCTTAAAAATTTAAAAAGTTTCACCCTTGCTTTAAGTCACATTTCAGGATGCAGAAATTGAAATATAACAATAATATAAAAATAATAAAAAAGAAAATAATCATGTAGTTTTAATAGACCCCAGAACCCTAATCTAGTGATTTTAAACTACACTATTATGCCTTCTCCATGGAATGATTTGTTAACAAATAATATAAATAGTTACACAAGATGCTATCAGAATATATTTCTTGGCAAGTACTTTAAATACTACATGTAATTAAATGTTATAAATTCTAGTCTACCTATGTAGACTACATCTCACTCCCATTGTATCTGTTCTCACAGTCCTGACTAAATAGAATGGATCAAAGATCACTAATGGATAAAACAATCCGGGACATAGCACAACCATAAATTAAAAATGGAATAAAAGTTTATCAAATGAGATTTCTGTTGGATGAATTCCCAAACTCCCATTAGCCAGCTGCCACTTTTTCAGTACTTTAAGAAACAACATAAGAAAATTACAGCAAAAAATAGCTATAAAGGGACAAAGCACAGTTTGCTTACCTTACACCTTTCCTGAGGACTTCCTAAGGACCTGCCCATGCGTTCCTCACATTCCCTGACTTTCCTGTGAGACTACATCTAGGAGGCAAGAGCAGCTGACAATGTTTCTAATGCTTTCAGCTGCTTATAAATCCTTTCCACATGTGTCACATCCATGTTGAAAAATGAGTTTACTTTCCTTGAACAAAGAGAAAGGAGCAACTAGAAAATAAATTTTGGCACTGTATTTCAAACCTCTTTAATGTCACATGCATATATATATATATATATATATATATATATATATATGGAAGATAATCAAAGTCTGGTATCTAAAAACATAGTTTCTGCTAACATATTCTCAGGAAAAATGAGAGCACATAATATGTGAGTTTTGAGAGTAACATTAAGGTTAAGAGTGGAGAGAACGTTCGTTATACAGAGAGAGGGGAAAAAAAAAGAAAGCAAAGGGAAAGCAGCCTTTGATCTCCTAAGTGATCAGCTCATCCCAGATATTCTAAATAAAACTTCCTACACTTGATTTTTTTTTCCATCAGTTTTATTGAGAAACAAATAGCAATGATACAGTTTCAAATCAAA
>NDGM011160918.1:0-17832 GCA_002564305.1 Octomys mimax | reverse complement strand
ATCTGCTTGTTTGCAACCTCCCAAGAGCTGAGATTACAGGCACGCACCACCATGCCCAGGCTCAATTGCCATCTCAAAGCTCCCCAGGGGTGGGACCAGGATGGCAGGCCCAGGGATCGAACCCCCACCCCTGCACCTGTTTGCAGGGTCTTTAATTCACTGAGCTATTTGGCTGCACCCCCTCCAAAAACAAAGCTGGTCTTTACAAAGAATAAATAAAATTGGTAAACCCCTAGCTAACCTCATCAATAAGAGGAAAGAAAAAACTCAAATTGAAGCAATAAAGAACAAAAAGGTTGAAATTATCACAGAACAATGGCAATTCAGTAGAAGATCAATAGCTACTTTGAAAATCTTTACTTTCATAAACCAAAACTAAAGAAGAAATGAACAATTTCCTAGATAGGTACAAGTTACCAAAACTCAATCAAGAAGATATAAAAGCTCTTAATAACCCAATATCAGCAAAAGAAATTTAAAATGCAATAAAATACTGACAGAGAAAACCAGAGGTCCCCAGATAGATTGACAGCTGAATTTGACAAGAAATTTAGAGAACATCCAATCCCAAAACTCCTCAAACTCTTCAGTGAAATTGGAAAGAAAGAATTATTCCCAAAATCATTCTTGGAGGCAATTATTATACTGATAACAAAACCAAAGAAAAATTAAACCAAGAAAGAGAACTACATGCCACTCTACCTCATGAACATAGATGTGAAAATCCTCAATAAAAACTTTCAAAATAAAATACAGAAAATCATCAATAAGATTAAACAACACGAGAAGGTAGCATTCATTCCAGGGATTCAAGGATGGCTAAATATATGAAAATCTATAAACATAATATACCATATCAATAGAGCCAAAATCAGAAACCACATGATCATCTCAATTGATGTAGAAAAGGCTTTTGACAAAGTCCAACACTCATTCATCATCAAATCTTTTACTCTCAAATCAAGTAGAATACAAAGATGCCCTCTATCACTAATCCTTTTCAAGATAGTTCTGGAATCATTAGCTAGAGCTATTAGACAAAAGAGAGAAATAAAAGTGTAAGAATAAATAAAGAAGAATTTAAAGTATCATTATTTGCAGATGACAGGATTCTCTACTTGTAAGCCCCAAAAACTCCACCAAGAAACTCCTTAGAATTCATAAACAAATTCAGTAGCATAGCAGGTAACAAAGTTGATACTCAAAAATCAATAGCATTTCTCTACACAGGTAACAAACACACTGAGAGAGAAATTAGACAAACAATAATCTTGACAGTACCATCAAAGAAATGAAATACTTAGGAATTAGTTAATCAAAGCAAGTAAAATATCTACAATGAAACTTACAATACCATGAAAAGCATGAACAAAAGGCACTTCACAAAACAAAAATGTATTCCTTTTTCCAAGAAAGGGAGAACAAACACTGTGAAAATGGCCATACTCCCAAAATTGCTATACATATTTAATGCAATCTCTATGAAAATACAACCAACATACTTCACAGATCTAGAGAAAAAAATGCCAAAAATTTATTTGGAAAGACATAAAATGGCAAAGGCAGTCCTACACAAAAATGCAAGGCTGGAGGCATTACAATCCTTGACATGAAATTATACTACAAAGCTACTGTCATTAAAATCAGTATGAGAGGGCCTGTGGTGATAGCTCAGTGGAATAAGTGCTTGCCTGGCAAGCACCAGATCTGGAATATTAATCCTTGGTACTGAAAAAAAAAACCTCAGTATGAGCCTGGCATAAAATAGAAAAGGATCGATAGAGCAGTTCAGAAGATGCAGACACGACTACAGACACACTCAGCCATCTTATCTTTAACAAAGGGCTCTAACATGCTCACTGGAAGAAAGATAGCCTTTTTAACAAATTGCCATCTAAAAACTGGCTCTCCACATGCTGAAAACTAAAACTAGACCTGGTTCTCTTGCCAAGCACTAAGCTAAAGTCAAACTGTATTAAATATCTAAACATTAAAACAGAAACACTAAATCTCCTAGAAGAGAAAGTAGGTGAAAATCTTGGAGATATCAGGGTACTCAAACAATTCATGAGCAAAAATCAAACTGTACAGGTAATACTTGAAAGAATCAATGACTGGTACCTCCTCTTATTGAGAAGTTTTGGCAAGCCAAAAGGATTCACCTACAGAACAAAAAGACAACTCACAAATTTGGAAAAAAATCTTAACCTATATCCATCTAGACAAAGGTCTTCTATCTAGAATATATAAATACCTAAACAAAATTAGGGTCCCAAAACATAAAAATCCAATTCTAAATTTGATATCTGAGATGAATGTACACTTCTCAGAGGAAGAAATATAACAGACAAATATATAACTGAAAAAACTGCTGCACATCACTGGCCATTCAAGAAGTGCAAATTAAAACTTTCAGATACCATTTTACTACAGAATGAATGGCTATCATAAAGAAATGAACTATTAACAAATAATGTATATGCTTTGATGAAAAGGAACCCTTCTCTACTGCTGGTGGGAATGTATACTGGTATAACCACTATGGACATCAGTGTGGGGACTCCTCGAAACACTAGGATTGGAAATCCCATTCAATCCAGCTATTTCTTTTCTGGGTATTTTCCCAAAAGAACTGAAAACATCATACCATAGTACTAAATGTGTACTAAATGTTTATAGCAGTACAATTTGTCATAGCCATCTCTTGGAAGGAGCCAAAATGCCCATCACCTGAGGAATTGATTAAAAAGATGTGGTATTTTTATCTACTCAGCTATAAAGAAGGACTAACACAAAGACTTCATAGGTCAGTGGATGCAACTAGGGGCTATACTCATAAATGCAATTAACAAGACACACATGTGTATATATTTTATTGTCTCCCTTGTGTAAGAACGTGAACGAAGAAATAAAACCTAAAAGGTGTAACAAATATAGTAAAATGAAAAGAAACAGAACTTAAAGATTAAACAATAAAAAGGAGAGAAAGATAGGAAAAAAGGTAGGGGAAGAAAGCAAGTATATATACAGCATGGCTGAGGTGACTGTATTAAGAATTCCCAACAGTTTTCTTTTTTCTAAATAGCAGTTAACGTGAAGAATTTTCACCTTAACTATCTCTGTATGCTGATGTCTTCATGTAAGCAACTTCATTGAGGACAGCAATGTGTATTACAAGAGCCACACTTACATGCTTATCATCTTGTTCTTCGAATTGTGTACCATTTACAAGGTCATATCAATGAGTACAATACTCTCTTTAAAATAAATTTTTAAAAAAGATAAGAGAAGAAATAAAATAGAGACAATAACAAAAATTCAAGGTTTCTTGAAAGCAAGTGGTAATATTCAATCATATGTCCAATATTACATAACTATATCTGCTAATTTGAGCAACAGAATTGATGATAAAAATAGATATCTCAATCATTGTTAATCAGCTACTCTTGTTTTGAAAATCTGTAACCTTAGTAAGTATTGCTGTATGTTATGCTGTTCCTTTGTTTTTGAGTTTCGTTCTTGCTTTTGTTTTTACTCTTCAAAGTAAAATAAAGTTAAATTTTAAAAAGCCTGAGTTCAATCCCTGATACCATAAACAAATAAATAAATAAATTTTAAAAAGCATGAACTCCACTTAAGGGCTTTATTATTTCAAAGAATTAATATATTTAAAATAAAATTATGCTACCAATGTTTTAGTGTTCTCAGGATATTTATAGGAAAAACTACATGGTAAATTATTATTTCTATTTACTAAGAATTGGTATTTTTATACTTGGAAATGAATTTGATGATATAGTTAGCTGCTCCATACCCTGAGCAATTTTTCTCATAATAAGAAAATATTATTAGTCAAGAATGGCTATAAATTCAAGTATAAGACCTTCGTACTCATCCTGACTACACTAAAGTCCTACTTAGTCTCCTGTGCACACTGTAATATGAGCTGAAAGCAATTTTTACTTTGATTTGTCATTCTGCTTTCATGATAATATTGTAAAATACTTTGTCATTTTATAGGAAATACTTTCATCTGAAAATAAAGAAGATCTGAAAATAAAGAAGATAACCTGAAAATTGCAACAAAACTTTTGCATGTTTAGAATTTATACAAAAAAAGAAACATACTTTATTTAGTACATATGTGTAACACAAATGTTTGGAATAATTCTTTCAGTTACACACCAGCACACAGTACTTTTACTGCATAACATACCTTTCAGTTTAGAGGTTTCTTTTTTATTTCTCTTTTCTTAATTTTGTTATTTATTAAAAAGAGCACAATTTATAATTAAATTTATAATTTATAATTAAAACAGAAAAAATTACAAGTGATACACAGTTTCACTTAACAAAGTAATATGAATTTCACAGTATTTGTTGAAATACACAGTGTTATCTTCCAACCAGTTATTCACATTACCAGATATATGCTTGTAAAATTGGAAGAACAAAGAAAAAAAGAAACAACTGTATAAGAAATTAAGAAGAGAAAAAGCACAAATGAAAAAAAGGAAGTGAAACAAATTAAAGCATTAACTTCTTCTTTCCACAGATCAACAGAAATACACAGTACAGTTGTCCAAATTATTTTGCTTAAATACATAGATAAATCTCTTTTGCCCTCTTCTTCTCCTTTCCTTCTCCTCAACTCAGTAACTCTTTCTTTTGGATAAGTTCATTCCCTTTTCACCGTATCTATTGTACCATTCAGATTCCATTTTTCTCCTTCAGTTCTCACACTAAGGAGACAAAATAACTACATGGTATTTCCAATGATTTCTAACATTATATCTGATGAAAACTTCAATGTCATTCAAATTACTCTTTTTTCATATGCAATAACTTATCCACCTATCTGGCTGATTCTTTTTCTTCTCTTTGAGACAGAGTCAGACTGACTGGTCTTGACCTTGTGAGAAACTTCTTGCCTAATTCTCCCAAGCACTATAATTGTAGTAGACCACAACCATGTCAAGTGAGAACTTTTTTTGGATAAAAAAAAAAACGTGGAAAAATTTTGTGTTATCTTTTGTCTGATATTTATTACACTGAATTTTCCCAGTAAGTGACCAGAACTTCCAGAATGCTAAGAGTGTGTGTGTGTGTGTATTTTTTTTTTCAGAACCAGGGATTGAACTCAGGCCCTTGAGCTTGCCAGGGAAGTGCTTATTCCACTAAGCCATCTCCCCAGCCCCAGAAAATATATTTTTAATGTTCACAATCCCAACAATTCCATTAAAGGATCCCCTAGATTAGTGGAGATGGTGAGCATTTTTTATATTTCTGGTGAATATCCATATCTCCCTTTCTGAGAAACATCTGTTCAGATCCACTGTCCAGTTTAAACTGGATTATTTGTGAGGTTAGTTTCTTATACATTTTGAGCAATCATCAAATATGCAAAATGCATTGTCAATATTTTCTGTGAATCTATGCCTTCTGTCTTCTTTCCTTATTTCCTTGGCTGTGAAGATTTTCACATTGATTTTATTGCATTTATCAAATTTTGGTTTTTTGGGAATACTTCTGATGCTTTCTTCAGGTAAATTTCACCTATAATTACTTTTAATACCTTTCCAGTTTCATGTCTTACACTTAACCATACATTAATACTATTTTGAGTTGATTTTTTTTACATGATATAAGTATCCAATTTTATTGATTTAAATAGCACATTTGTTCACTTGGAAATGCAAGCATATCTGAAGGAAAACTCCCCACCCCATCTCCAAGGAAGATAATGGTTACCTTTACATTTCTTACACCATCACATCATCTTCTTAGAGAGAATGCTTAATGCTCTTTCTCCTTTCTTATGGCCTATCTGCTGTTAAAAGTCTCTGATTGTCCTTTTATTTTTACCATATCAGCTTCAATTATCTGGATTATCACTGGGCAGTATAGACTTTCAAATATGTTAATACCTTGGTTGCAGATAATTCTTCATATTGGGAATTGATGATTGATGATAACATTTACCTTTGTAAACATCCCTAACTATATAAATTAATATATGTCTTTGTTTAGAAGTGAGAGCAGCAGTGTTTCTCATTGATCAACCTAACTTATCATCTACAGCTAGCACACTAACATGAAAATAATGGAATAAGATTTAAGACACTAAGAGCATGTTCTAAAACACTAAAGCTCTGTGAAAAATGCTTAGTGTCATGTGTTGCTTCTAACATTTTTATAGCACAACAATTTTAATGATTATATATAAGCTTTGAAAAAAATATAAGCTTTCCTAGTATAACTGCCATACTAGTCAAAGTCTACTGAGCTAATTGAAATGAATAATTTTAAAGTATGAAAATAAAAATAATTAAATATTTGATTTTATGTCAAATTATTACTCATTACTTAGCTTGATTTTTTAATATATATGTTATATGTACATAATTGAAATAAGTATATATGCATAAATTAATGGATTTTCATAAAGACACAGTTTCTCTAAAGAATGGATAACTATCCCATTTGTGTGAGTATTACTAGAACAGGAGCCTCTGATTTTTCTCAAAGAGATATAATGTTAAATGGTGCCTTATTTATTTATCAAGCATACATGGTAAATTACATATGTTTAAGAATAAAAGCACAACTATATATATTTCAATGATCCAACAGAAATTTGATGTGTTTGCATTTTTTTTCATTAATAAGTACTTTCATTTTTTTAATTTTTTAAAAGACAATAAAAAATATTTTTAAAAAACACTAGAAATGATACAAAATTTCACTAAACAATATAAAAGGAATTCAACAATGGTTGTTATGTTGCATAATGTTCATCTTCAAATTAGTTGTGTTTGCATATTTAAGAAGGGATTATGCTTCACTGTATACTTGAACATTTACTGTCTTTTCCACCTTGATGTAAACCAATTGATCATCCGGTTTTCAGTGCTCATTAGCACAAAAGGACACATTGTGGCATAGCCACTGCCCACAAGCATCTGCACACAATGATGAACTGGGTCATTTTTCCAAAGTATTCCAGACGTTGAGAAAATAACACAGTCCAAAATGTACATCACCATAAAAAAACCCATGAGCAACAGAATGGTCCGAGTGGCGCTTTCTTCTGGGGCTGATTTTACAGAAAGCCTAGTGTTGTGAAGATGCCGGAGTTGCCACTTATGCCTGCACAAGAGACTCACCATGTGTCCAGTTGACAGGGCCATCAGCCCAATAAAGAAAATGTCCTGAAAATTCACCAATGAGAGAAATATGAACCTGAACAAGTAACTAATAGGCCACTGACAACAGGATTCAGTTACAAACACAAAACTTTGAGAGGTCACATTGGGGCTGGCACCAACTGAGACCAAGAAACGAACATTCAGGAGCATATTGAAGATCCATAGAAAGACAAGGCAATATGGGTAATGATGGGAAGATTTATATTTGAGTTTTGCCAAACAAGAATTTCTGGGGCTGAGCATGACGGCTTGGAGGACACTCAGCAGGCAGGTGGTACAGATGGAAAGGGCTCTCATCAACCTGTTTATATAGATAAGTAACTTACACATGAGATCACTTCTCCAATCCTGGAACTCAAAAGTGTCTGAAGCTATGAAGCCCACAGTTATCAACATAGACAGGTGTATTAAGGCCAGTTGTGCAATGGTCAGGTCAAGGGGCTTGTGCTTGTGCTTGAGGACAAATGTGAGGATGTGGAACAGAAGTAGGATCAGGTTGGCTGCAATCCCAATGGTGATTTCAAAGAAGACTGTGCTTTTTATGTCAGTATAATTGGAAAATTTTCTCCTTTTATTCATCTTTGTGAGGTTAAACAAACAATGAATGTCTGAGGAGAAAACCAATAAAAATTATTTTTCACATATATCACCATCATTGTCATATCAATCAGCACGATGGCTTCACCAGAGCATGTGGATTTCTCTCCACTCATGCCTTCCACCTTTAGAACTCAAATCCTCTTTCCACACTCCTGGATTGCCAACTGTCCTCACACCTATCACAGCCTTCTCCACTGGAGGCTGCATATCAGTTTTATTTCTGATTTCTCTTTGCACAGCCACAAATAAACTATCATCTAGAGTGAAAAATATTCTTTTGATTTTGTCCCAATAAGAAAGTGGATGAAGTAATGGATATATCCTAAGAGACCCACATATTTTAATAAAAGTTGGTAAAAGAGAATTTTACATGTATATAAGGAAATAAGATCTTCTCAAGCAATAAATATTCGTGGGGCAGCAATGCACACTTATGTAATTTAAGACCGATCTTAGCTCTGATTTATTGTCAGAAGAAAAATTCATAGTGAAAAAATGTTGCTAAGTAGGTTATGCTACAAGTGGTGCACATTTACATCTCTCATCTGAAATTTATCAAATGAAGGACTAAAATATTAACTAAAAGATCTGAGCCACTTACCTTGTCTAAATGCATAATTGTTGCTTTGAAATAGGAGAAAAAGTTTTAAATAAGGAGGGGAACATGATAGAGAGGATGGGAAAAGAAATGAAGGGAAATAATAAAAATGAAAGAAAAGGAAAACAATGCTTTGTAAGTAGGGAGGGAAGAAGAGTGTGAAAGAGGGGTAGTTGAACAGGCAAAAGACAAGTTATATCATGTACAGGTATAAATTATTTATGATGAATATGATCATTATCTATATAAAAAAACATACCAACAAAATCTAACTTAAAAACAGAAAACTCAGTTAGCACATCTAAGCCACAGTTAACCATTCTGTAAAATGTGGATAATTATACCACTTATTTCCTACAGATGTTATACACCCAACAAGACATAGGAATGGAACATAAATTATGCTTATTATTTCATCATCCACTATACACGTAAATTAAGAAATTTGACAGAATACTTGAAGTAATCCTTCTCTGGTGTACTGAAAAGACCAAGGAGAAATGAATACTAAAATACTGGACTCTTGCCTGCACATGTATTTCATGTAGTTTACAAAATTTATCCTCATGATTTTGTAATGAAACACCATTCCTTTGGTACACAGAAACATTTAAAGATAATATTTTAAAAGAATTACTTGAAAAATAAAATATAAATCATGAACCTATCTCCTGATTTTATTACTGCAAACTATAAATCATAAACATATATCCTCATATTATTACTGCAAAGCTGATGGGTTTTTTTTAATTGAGTCAGGAATAGAACTTGTAAAACTGGCCAAACAGCTTGTTTGATTCCTCCATCAACTGAAGGAATAGAACTATATTATCTTACCATTGCTTAACGAACTGTTAGTGTACAAGCATTAAGGATTGAGGTTGGAGATCCATGCATATGCTCTATATTTACTTAGTATTCAGGGTTTCAGGAAACCCCTGTGTTCTTACCTAAAACTGGCAAATCTACCTTAGAACTGAGGACTGATCTCCAGAGCAGTAATACAAACAAATGCTGCATTCATGAACTCCCATATATGTTTTTAATTTATTTTTGTATGTATTTACTACAGGGTTTGCAGGGTCTTGCTACCCAGATCATACTCATAGTAATCCCCCTATTTTTAGCCTCCCAAGTACTGGAATTAGAGGTGCATGCCATGACACCCAGTCTCACTTATGGTTTTAATTCCTATAGAGCATCAGAAAGATGACAGAATATAAGCACAGCCATCCATCCATCTCAAACTTTTGTGGATTATACAACTATGTTAGTGAAACAAATTCCACAGATCTTAGTAATGTATTTGTCTGTAGATGTTCTACAGAATGGTATAAAGCCAATTCTATACTAATATTATGTTAGAAAATGTATTCTCAAGAATATAAACATGAAAATAGACTAACAGAAATGACCTAGTAGTGTCAAAATGCTCCATACCTCATACATCACACACTTGCCAGGCTGAGCACAGTTTTGAGAAAAAGAGGATAAGGCAACAGCTCCTCTCATCCACAGGATGATCTACAAGATAGCTCTCAAATATAAATGTTAGAAGTTAAAAATCTGAGACAGAACCTGGCTCTTCCAAAAATGTCAGACAGAATTGTATCCTTTCTCATGTGTGGCAAGCCAAGCTGTGCTTACTATAAATGGCATATCACATGGGATGAAATGATGTGTAATGGTAGAACTTAGAAGTCAAATTGTGAATGTTATATCAGAAAAATAAAAATTCCAGGCAAAGTGGTGCTTGCCTATCTATAATTCCACCATTTGGAACATTGAGGCAGGAAGATTGCTATGAGTTTAGGACCAGCTTGGTCTACATAGTGAGTTCAATGCCAGTCTGAACTGCAAAATGAGATACTGTCTCATGCAAAAAGGGGAAAAATGAAATAAGCTAAATGAGTAGTATACGGAAAATGAAAAGCATATGCAGCAGGAAATGTGAGAGAAACTTCGTTGCTCATTTTGAAGAATTAACCACTAGGACCTCTCGTAACTCACAATGAAGGCTAGAATAGACTCTGAGAAATGCAACACAGTTCAAAGCCTACACTTCAAGTTGATGTATGCTGTTTGTGAACTACGTAGCTCTAGGACAAATAAGAAAATCTGAAGCCTATTTGTGTACATACACAGAAATTCTTTAGTTTTCAAAAAATGCAATAACATTACTTTTCTCACAATTTAAAAGACGCTGAAATGCACATCTTGGTGTTCATTAACCCATATGCATTTATGTAATTAATGTTTACATATATTTTAGAAACAGGTAATAATCATTTCAAAGTAAAAAAAAGCAAAGCAATATAAACTAACCCAGAAAAATCCCAGAGACATCTCATCACACATATATTCTCTGATGCCTCACAAATGGTAACAGCTCTGAAAAAGGTTCTCCAATCACCCCTAGAAAGAAAGAACACAAAAAAGAAGCTTCTGAGTTTTGCAAAATAGAGTTCAAATTTGTTTTCACAAATTTATCTTAACAAGGAAGAAGAATTGTCAACATGTATGTTAATAAAATACTTAACCAGTAGAACCAGTAGAAGGTGGTTCTAAGAACACATACATACATACATACATACACACACACACACACACACACACACACACACAATAGAGATCAAAACAGATGAAAATATTTGTTTCTAAATCATTCCTTTACTAAAAAGAGCTCTGACATATCTACTATAAGTGAAAGTGGAAGAAATATTTCAAAAATGAAGAAAATCAGAGAAAATGTTCATATCCCTTCTGCTGAACAAATTTGGGTGTAATGTTTCCTAAGATCCTAGGTAGAAACATAGGAAAACTCTCTGTCACCATGAATCCATTGTACTTTTCATGTAATTGCAATCCAACTTCCATTATTATCTTATCTGAAATTTCCTAACTGGCAAAGCACATGCCTAAGTACTGGCGTCATTTATGTGAAATTTGTGAAATGAAGGCTGGATCAAATAGCACTCTATGAGAAAAACTCTCAGATTTTGTCAGAAGGAAGTTAAGTTCCCTTTCAGAGTTGATGCTTTAAACAAAGAACCTCATTGCATACTTCATAAAAATTTAAATACTACAGTGAAAAGATTATACAGGCTGCTTATTCAACTATATTAATTAATTTATGCAAAGGACAAAAGAAAAACTAAGTCTATATATTGAAAACCTAAAGTGAAAATGTATTTCCTTTACAAGGCATGTAAATACAAACATAAAATTTCAGAATCAAATGAGGATATCTTCCTTGAGAAATGACACAGCAAAGAAACCCTTAGTTCTGTGAAATAAACAAATACCTAAAGTTAATTTGCAATTTATTATGAAAAAATATACTAATTTTAAGACACACACATTAAAGGTTGATGCATACTAAAATCTGAATCTACTAAAACCTCAGCTGAAAGCACACTGGCCTGCTTCCATCTCCCATAGCCTGCCTTGGACCCTGCTCACCCACTGATATTGCATCTGTCTACACAGTAGTACTTACCCAGGGGGACACATGGCACTTCTGGTGTTCCTGAGAAAAATCCGCACAGCCTTAAGTAAAGGAGGTACTTCTCTCTCTACTCTGCAGGCATGCCATTTTGGCAACTGTAGAAATACAAGATTCCCCTATGGAGGACAGAACTACAGAATCCCTTGTGGAAAACTTCACCTGTCCGGATTTTATTTTCCCCTCTCATAGACAATAACCATCTAGGGACAACTGTGCTCAAACTTCTCTCTCAGTTCCCTTGACAGGTCTGTGTGAAGGATTAGGATGGGCACATTAAGTAGACATTCCATGATCTTTCTTTTCAATCCTAAATTCAGATTAGTCCAACTCCATGGCAAATTTCTCTAAATGTATGATAAATTCCTCTGCTATGGTACATTCCACATGGTTCCCTAGTCTTCCAGTGGGTCTGAAGCTCCTTTACCCAAAATGTGTGACAGGTACCTTCTTCTCTCTTTCTTTACACACAGAGCATTTGGTTTCTGGGAATTGCTGTTTTTGTAATTTCTGTATTTCAAAATTTTCAAGTTCTGAGTTTCAAGTTTCAAGCTTGAATCAAATTTCACTGTGAATTTTAGTATAAATAAAAAATGGAAGACTGTGGGTTGAGGTAATCAGAGAAATAGGAATGGAACTAATTTTTTAATGTATTTAATACAGGGTCTACAGCGTCTCACTATACATTTTGGACTTGTAGTGATCCTCCTGTTTTCAGCCACCCCAGCACTGGGATTACACGCACAGGACACCACACCTAGTCTCAATCACCATCACAGCGTGTTCTGGGAGTTGGGCCAGCATGTCAGATGGGGCCAGGATGCCAGGGGATCGAACTTCAGTCCCTGTGTCTCTCTAAGCAGGTGCTTCAATCTTCCGATCTATCTGGCTGGCCCTGGAATAAAACAAAATTTGAAGGAGAGTTAGAGTTAAATTCCATGCTATGAGGAAGCTAAATGATCAGACTTCACCTATATTATTGGAGGATTTACACTTTCTCTGAATGAAAATAATTCAATATGTAAAATTATACAGAGTTAGGAGATATGTTATGAAAAGAAACCAATCAAAAGAAAATAGCTACACTAAAGATGTGCTCACTATGGGAGTTAGAAGCCACTCGTTTAAAACAACTATGTTCAATATTATAAAGGTTAATGCATAAAAAGGATTAGGAATTTTTTCCTCTGTATTTGTTACAAGTTTTCACTATGCAACTCAATCTCCTAATGATCCTCAGATTTTTAGCTTTCCCAGTACTGGGATTACAGGCATTCACTACCACTGTCTGTCTCAGTGGCAGATTCAGCACACCCAGGGGCTGTAACAGCACAGTATGTGGTGCTGGGGATCAAACCCAGTTCCTATGCTTGCCTCATTGGGCTCTTAATGCACTGAGATATCTCATTGGGCTAGGATTATTATTCCTCTGGAAATTTCAAAAAAAATATTGTCAATAGGAAAAATAAATATGCAATAGTGCAGTATAAATTTTCACATGTATTGGTAAGTAGATCACTGATTACAACAAAGGAAATCCAAAATTCAAAACCTGTAAGCAAATGTCAAAACTCAAGCAAAGAGTACAAAACATATATATGTGTGTGTGTGTGTGTGTGTGTGTGTGTGTTAGGACAGATATACACCTACTTTCTCTTAGTTTATTGAGAACAAAGGTTTTTACTAATGTTGTTTAGACAAGATGTCATGTGAGTATCCTGTCCTCTGAATAACTACTATGATGACAACCCCATATGCAATATATTAGTTATTGTAACTGTCCTACTAACCTGTTTTGAAACTCTTTCATTGTTATTTTATCATTTTTCTTATTAAAATTAATAAAGATTAATAAATAAAATGCATATAATTAGAGACACAAGATGAAATAAAAATGAGGAATATATTATATGAAAAGAGTAGAGCTAGTTTGTCAAGAGGTAACTATATCAACCAAGAATATAAATGAAATCTATGTAATAAACAAAGAAAACAATACCTCATTATGTCACACTGAATTTATCAAGACTAATGATTATATCAAGAATAATGCAAATAAAATACAATGAAACATTACCTGAAATAGTAATTTTTCTATGAATTTCTATGGAGTGAAAACATTTTGAAGCATAATATTAACAATATTTTAGATACACATATTCAATATTCATTAATGATAGCTCACTCAAGAAAATAGATAAAGATGGATCTTACCTCAGATTCGCAGCAAGCATTCATGAGAAACATACATAAGAAATGATATTGAATGAAAAAAAAAAACCAGAATGTTTTGTCTCTACAACCAGGGGGAAAAAAAGATATCCATTGCCATTTTTTTATTTTATTTTAGGGAAGGATCTACAGGGTGTTCAGGGTATCACTACTAGATCAGACTCATAGTGATCCACCTGTTTACAGCCTCCCAAGAGCTGGAATTACAGACAGGTGCCACAATGCCCAGTCTGAAATGCCATCTCAGTGAGCCCCTGGGGCAGGGCCAGCACAGCAGGCCAGGGGATCAAACCCCCAGCCCATTCACCTGATTGCAGATGCTTTAATCCTCTAAGCTATTTGGCCAGCCCCAATTACCAAATTTCTGTAAAATATAGAACTCAAAGTATTAGCCAGTCTGGCAAGAGAAAGTAATAAAAGAGAAATAGCAGGGGTAAAGAAGCCAATCTATCCTTATTCTCAAATGACATGATCCCTAAATAAGAAATTAAAACAGTTCTACAATTAGGACTATTCTACTCTTAAATAATAGATTGTAGACAACATAAAAAAAGTGAATCTATTCTTGTGGCCGGCTAGGGAGGGCCAATAGGATCAAAATGACCACACTACCAAAATTCATGTGTACACCTAATTCAATCCTGATAAAAATATAACAGCAATTCTCATAGAGTTAGGTAAAACAATGCAAAAATTCATATGAAATCAGAACACTAAATGATAAGAGGAATCCTGGACAACAACAGCAAAGCAGGAGGTATGACTATCCTAGATTTCAAATTGTATTACAAAGCTTCGATCATAAACACAGCATGGTACAGGTATAAACATAAACATGTGAATCAACGGAAAGAATAGAAGATGGACAAAAAACTCCAGAAATATTCAGACATCTTTTTCAAGAAAGCTCCCTCAAGAAGCCAAATTAGCTTTTGCAGAGGAATCCAAGTACCTGTCCCATTTCCCTACACTATGGGAAGTGTAGCCAGTAAAATAAGTGCCTGAGACCCTTGGAAAGAGAAGAATCCAGGTACCTGGCTCATACTTATACACCATGGGATGGGCAGCCAGTACAGAAGCACTTGCGACCACCCATATCTAGTTTGGACAGGGGAATCCAGGTACTTGACTCAACCCCATATACCAAGATATTGGCAACCAGTTCCAGAAGCAGTTAAGACCCTCAGCAACCAGCTTGGCCAAAGGAATCCAGGTGTCTGACCCGTGATGCTATAAGACATGAAACACCTCGAATATGGCAACTAACTTGGCCAGAGGAACATAGAATAAATCTACTCTGACAAGGGGAAACATTTTGTATACAAACTCCTACTTTCTGATTTGTTCTGTTATATGACTATAGACTTTATTCCTATGGTCTAAAGTACAAAATTAATGGAAACAAAAGTTTGTGAATTTCTTAATTTTCTTTGATGTTATCATTTTGGTAGTTGTACTACAGTAGCTATTATGTCATATATGTTCCTTGGGTAACAATATTATGGAGCACTGGGGTAATAACCTCACAATAGTCTTACACAAAAGATGGACAGTGCCAAATCAAAACCAATATTTCACACTCAACTAATAAGGGAGAAAGGATCTCAGGACAGACACAAACCAAGAATACCTACAACACAGAAGATATCCCTGAAGAACAGATTATTTTCTAACATAGCCTTGATAATCATAATATCACTATGTACTATCAAAATTTCACAAAGATTTTCACAGAAATCAAAATAGCATTCTTGACCGAGTTTAATCCCACTCATGCCATGCCAGTCCCACCCATGGAGTGCATAAGAAAGTGACTGAGACTGGGCTTTTTGGCACACATCTATAATCCCAGAGCTTGGGAGGCTGAAAACAGGAGCAAGTCCAGTCTATGTAGTGAGACCCTGTAGATCCTGTACTAAATACGTTTTTTAAAATAGCATTCTTTATGAAATAGTAAATGACAAGATCGAGGAACAAAATGTAATCTCAGACCTCAAACCCACCGAGAACAAGTACAGAAGTCATCAATATAGAAAAAATTGAAAGTCACACACCTGAAATCTCTGAAATGAAAGCAACTGAAGTAAACAAACAACTTCAAGTGTATGTACAGGAAATTAAAAGAAATAATCCCTCAGGAAAAAGGGGAAATAATAACCATAACAAAAGTATTATTAAGAATATCTAAAGAACATACAAAATAAAAGAGTAGAGAAAAATGTTGAAAACCTTGAATGAACAATAAACAAATAATTACAATGCATGAAACAGATTCAAAGTTATACTTAAAATATTAAATATTCCATTAAAAGTTGGCAAAACCATTTCAAAAAAACTGAAAATAGATGTTCAGGCCTTGAAGACATTAGTGTATACAGTGATAACAGGGGAAAGATCTCCTGATATCAACAAGGAACCAAAAAAAAAATTCAACAGCTACTAGATGATGCAAAGATGATCCACACAATATTGATAGGTATCATTGAAGCAGAAAGAGTCAACAAAAATGACATACCAAGACTATTTGCAAAAGTTATACCAGAAAACTTCCAAATTATGAGGAAAGAATATAATGTACAAATAAGTTAGGAATATGGACTACAAATAACAAGACCCAAAATAAATCTACAAAAAGAAATATACTAATCAAGATCCTAGAACTTCAGCATAAGAACAACATATTAGAAGGTGTTACAGGAAGGAATCAGATGACATTCAAAGAAAAGCCCATCAGAATTACACCACATGTCTCAACACAAAACATTAAGACAAGAATATCTTGGAGTGAACTATTTCAACTCACAAAAGAAAAATAAATTCCAACCCAGATTATTGTACCCTTCAAGATTATCTTTCAAAATTCATAGTGTAGTGAGATAGTTCCAAACCAAAACAAAATTCTAGACTATTCAACTAGCACTACAAAGATTACTGAAAGACATTCTAGACAGAAATAAAAATCTCCAAAATTACAAGAGCTATCCATAGGACTGGCAATGCCTGAAGTTGTTGACTCGAGCCATTGACAGCTCAGCATATTAATATGGCTTTACTTTTTATATATTGGTTTTATACTTTTCTGCTGATAAGACCAAGATAAAACAAGACTTATAGCACAAGAAATGCAACTTTTGAATTTGAATAGTTCAGTCAACTCCCCTCAGGATTTACTCTGAAACCCTGTACCACAGTTTGAAGATCCTTTGTCTGTGCTAGCCATGTGGATGAGTCACGGTCATTACTTGACCAATTTGTTCTCTGTAAAAGCCTGAGAGAATGTTTTCTCTCTAGGTGACTCTCCTAAGGTACACTATACATCATCAGTTACTTTCCTCTGTGGCCCCATAATCTCCTTGATCAGAAAATTTGGGACACTACTGAGTAACAGGATGTTACAGTACAGGTACTCTTATGGACTACTGGATTATATTGAATTATTTTGATGAATTCATGAACTACAATATTTAAATAGCATTTGAATACCAATCCCTGACAAAACTAAACAAAAAAGGAGGATATAAATGAAGGACCATATAAATGAAGGACCAGATATATAATTATATATATATATATATATATATATATATATATATATACATATATATATATCACTGTATATACAAAAGAGTTAGGATAAATATACAGCTACTTTCTCTTAATTCAATGAGAAGAAAGATTTGTACTAATAG
>NDGM011160904.1:0-13665 GCA_002564305.1 Octomys mimax | reverse complement strand
TTCACAGAGAGCAAATTGGTCAAGCAATGGCCATGACTCATCCACATGCCTGACACTGACAAAAGATCTACAAGGATGTACATGGTTCCAGTGTAAATCCTCAGGGGATATGAATGACCTTGTCACTCAGTTACAAATGTTAATTTTTAGTTATATAGGTCTTGCTTTAACTTGGTCTTTACCATCCAGCAGAAAAGTATAACCACAAGGTATAAAAGTAATGCCATATTAATTTGTTGAGCTGTAAAAGTCTCAAGTCAACAACTTCTAACAACTGTCAGTTTTGCTGATAACCCGCTACTATTATGGACTACTGGACTATATTGGGTTATTTTGCTGAATTCAAGTAGCTACAATCATTACAGTGGTTTCAAGTATGAAAAGGTCCTTTAAAGATTTCTCAAAATACAGCTTCTCTAACTGCAATAGGAACATCTATCTCTGAAATTTAACCTATCCTTTTCTTTAAGTTACACTATACACTTCAAACATTCTCCATTTCTTAAACCTGCCTGTGCTTACCAACTATCTGACAATCTTTTTAAAACAGAGAATACTCAGACCATCAGCCTTTCCCAGATATTCTTTAGGATTATGAAATCTCAAATTCTAGTCTAGAACTAGAAGTGAGTTGTAGGCATATTAAAGTTTGATGATGGGAAAAAATAACTGCAAACAAATAAATAAGGGGTTAACATTCAAAATATATGAGGAATTTACATATTACCTGAACAGCAAAATAACATTAATTTAAAAATGGACAAAGGGAGCTAAGCATGGTAGCACAAGCCTATAATCCCAGTTCTTGAGAGCCTGAGGAAGGGAGATTACTGTAAATTTGAGGCCTGCCTGGGCTACAAAGTGAGTTTAAGGACAGCTTAAACTGCATAGTTAAATCCTGTCTCAAAAAAAAAAAAAACCCAAACCCATGCAGTCATTCAGGAAGCCTTCTAGAGTTTGTGATATCATGATCCAATGCTAGGATTATGGGTATGAGTGCTACACCCATCTTAAGGTAGATAGCCTGAATACAATATAAGGGAGGAAGACAGTGCTCTCTGCTGTGGCCCGTACCTCCCTTTTTGCTCTTGTTCTTTTGCTATTTTCCACCGCCATGAACTGCTGCCCTCTGCTATGTGCCACTCTGCCTTAGAACTAGTTGATTACGGACTGAAAACCAACAAACCACGAGCTAAACAAAGCTTTCCTTTCTTAAATTTGGGTGTTAAGTGTTTTGTCCCAGCAATGACAGAAAAGTATCAAGGCAAGCTCTAATCACTAAAACTAATAATTAGTAATAGTTAAGTATGGTAAACTAAAATATATCTAGTATAGAGCTCTTTATCTTTTCCATAGAAATATACTCTTGTTTTCCCTCTCCAACTGAAACATACCACTACCCAAGCAGTTCTCAAAACTAAGACTGGCTATATGATTTGCAAGATGAAGCACAAAATGAAAATGTGCGATCTCTTGTTAAAAAAAAAAAAAAAAATTTCTAAGGATTACAAGATACTGACACCTGCATTAGGCCAATAGGGGGCCTTTTTGGACAAGGTATCCTGTTACATGCTCTGTTAAAACAGAAACAGGGCTAGGCTCTATCCATGCTCGACGTCTCAGACATTCTACTTCTAAGGGGCTCTTGGGTCCTGCTGAGCATTCCTAATCTGAAAATCCAAAATCTGAAACTTTTTGAGCACTGATATAATGCCACAACACTGTACTTGTCACAAGTATACAAAAGATACTGTATAAAATTACCTTCAGGATGGTAGTAAGGGACACAAAAGAAACATAAATATTTTGTTTAGGAATCTCATAGTAAGTATGCAAATATCCTAAAATCTCAGAAAAATACAAAATTCAAAATAATTCTTTTTTTTTTTTTTGCGGAACAGGGAATTGAACTCAGGCCCTTGTGCTTGCCAATCAAAATACTTCTTATCTTAATCATTTTTGTAAGAGATCGTTGAGCTTTTGCCCCATTTTCACTACTCCCTAATTTAGGTCTCTGACTTTTCCTAGGTTGCTCGAGTAATTCTTACCAACTAATCCCCACTCTCCATAATTTTATTATAACTAAAATCTTCTAAAATAGAAATTTGATTATGTCATTTTTGACTTAAAAGTTAATAGCTATGATGGACTAACAACTAATGACCAACTGAACTGAAACAAAGTGGTGCTGGGTGCAGGGGGCCTACCTGAGGACTGTGGCCAGCTGCATAAGAGGCAAAACTGGAGAAAAAGAGGTGCTGTTCAGGAGCCACTGATCCACCTGGAGGAGCTTGTCATTTTGGCTTTCCTCATGAATTCAGTTATTCTCACTGCTCAAGTAGCTCATGACTTTCTTGTCACTGAGAATGGCTGCAATTCACTTTTGGGGGAGCTCTGGTCCTTACTCTGAGCACTGCTGTGACTCCAGAGAGGAAGATGGTGCACTGTTCAATACCCTAGAGAAGCTTGTTGTGCTGGCTTTCTTGATACAGACAGCTATTTTCACTGTTGGAGGAACTCAGGACCTCCTTGTTGCTGGGGATGGTGTTGGTTCCTTTCAGAGAGGTCTGGGCATTCTCCAGTGAAGACCCCTCAGCCTTCGAGCACAGATGTTTCACCTCTCTGACCCAGACTTAGCTTCCACCACAGACCCCTGTACCTTCCCAGCACAGATCTGTGAAACAGGCTGCATGAGACATGATCTTAGGCTCTTGGCCCACAGTGGGACTCATGGGGGGCAGGCACTGTTCTAGGCTCTAGGTCTTCACCTGGACTCATATAGGACATTGCCATGGGATTCAGGCCCTCAGCTGGATTCTTTTGGTCTTTAGTGTGTGGACGTATTCCCTGCACTCTGATGATTAGGCTACAGATTTTTTTTCTTTAACTCATTCTATTACTCTCATCTTTCCCTCTAAGCCCTAGCAACACTAAATTATAGATTATATATTCACTCCATTTTAACTTTTCCACATAACATTACCCTTTTCCTGAAACATCCAATTTCCTCTTCACCCCATTATATTTAGTACTCTTCATGGGGTAATTCAATTCCCTTCCAAATCTTGTTTTAGTGTTTTCTTTACTCTTTTCGTTAGGTATCTGTACTTTTCTAACCACAAGATTTATCATACTTTATTGGAGGCCCCATTAGAATATATCTCATCTATTTTTCTAGTATTTTCAGTAACTAGTAAAATGTGTAAGGCCTGAATAGATGTTACTTCTAGGAAATGAAACTTAGAAAACAAAAATTAAGACTGAAAAATTTTATCAAAGTATAATTATAAATTGCATACTTTTTTCCTGCATTTTAGGTAAGGGCCTACAGGGTGCTCAGGGTCTCACTACTAGATTGAACTCCTAGTGATTCTGTTTACAGCCTCCCAAGTGCTGGGATTACAGGCATGCACTTTCACACCCACTCTCAATTACCACCTCAGTGTGTTCCAGCAGCGGGGCCAGCACAGCAGGGGGGGGGGGCGCGCGGGACTGAACCCCCATCGTCTGCACCTGCTTGCAGGCGCTTTAATCCACTGAGCTGTTTGGCCGGCCCTTAAATTAAATAATTATTGCTAATACTCTGAAAACAGAATCTTTCCATGGATCTCTTAAATATGAGATCAACTGTACACTCTAAATTTAGTCCAACATTTTGGGGAATTTGTTATATATAAATACTAAGAACTAGCCCAGATTTCTAAACACAAATTATTTTCGCAAAATATATGTTTGTTGGAAAAGACCAGAAGACAGAAGAATAGAAACACACTTTGTATATCTGTGCAAAAGAGGACACAGGGGAAATATATTATTTTTATATTACACTGTATTTCAAGGACAAAAATCAAGGAAGAACTCTGTGACTCAATCAAAAAAAAAAGAGAGAGAGAAACTTAAATAGCACAAAAAAATCAAGAAGGCAACAAATTAGTGGCACAGAGTAATTGGAGATTTTAGCACTGGTTCTCAGGCTGTGGATGGGGAGTCTCAAGCTATAAGCATGAGACAAGCTGGATAGTGCAAACAACTCTTACAGTAACAGAATCCAGTAAGTCTAACAGTAGAAATCCAGTTTCTACAGACTTGAAGTCCAGTTTTGGACTTTGGTCTATACGTTGCCCCTTAGTCCCTGGCAGATTGCAACCTAAAAGAAATTAGAGAAAAGTTTCCAAGTATCTTGGCTAAGAGAAATTTTTTGACATGTATATAGACCCCTCCACACACACATCATCTATTACTGCTCTTATTTTTTTTATTTCTCATCATACTTGTTACTTTGTCTTTCATTCTTAAATGGGATTTTTCTCTTTTCTCTTTTTTAAACTTTGTTCTATCATTCCTTTATTTTACTTTCATAATTTGTTTTTTAAAAAATGTTTTTTTTTCCATTTTAATTTTCTTCTTCCTGGTTTTTCTTTTCGTCTTCCTTTTGAAACATAATTTTTATTTTCAAAATTTTTATCTCCTATTTTTACCTTTTTCATATTTTTACTGGCACTTAGGTGGTTATTATTATTTTACTTTTTGTTTTATTTCTGTATGGTTTTTATTATGTTTTGTTTTGTTGTGGCATTGAGCCTGCACCTCCAGCAGCAGCACACTAAGAGAGTACTATGCTGCCAAGTTCCACTTCAGCCAGGTGAGAAATACTGAATTTCATTACTGCCATAACAGTCCATTCTACTCTTGGAGATACTTCAATCTGAAGAACAGGGGAGATAAAAGCCCTCAATACAAAGATAACCTAGTCCCAAGTAGTCATGGCTGTGGAGCCTCAAGGTCCTCTCTTGGACATTTACCTCCACAGCAACAAAAGGAAACAAACAAACAAACAAACAAAACTCCAAAACAGAAGTCCACTGTAATCAACACACATGGAGAAACCCCAACATAAGTTGCTCCTCTATTTCTTCAGATTACAGACAGCTGGTAAGACTGAAGAGTAAGTGTACCCCATACACACATCTGTCTATACCATACTAGCCAGAACTGCCAGAGTTATAATCTTTGAGACTTAAGAGAAAATGGGTCCCTCAGGCTTTTGTATCAAAATTCACTAATCACAGCCAAATACAATACAGGAAAACTACAACTGATAAAGTCATGCTATACTACACAACAAACCAGCATCCCACAATATATCATCAAGAGAAGGCTGCTTATTAAGAAGGTCCTCAGTGGACTAATTTAGTGGTGCAGCCTTCATCCATATTCACACACACTAGATACTCCATCCCCAAAAAGTCCCACATATGAGCACATAAGGCTTTGTAGGGGTACATTCAGATACATGCTATGACAGTGTCACATCAAAAAACAACACAACAAAACAAACCACTGTAACAACAAACCAAACCAAACACCTCAACTGAAAGACTCACCAAAAGAATAGATTAAGTGTAAGAAAATCAGCTTGAATATAAGGCTGATAAATTATCACATTCATACAGTACTAAAACAAAACAAACAAACAAAAAAAAAAAACGCATGAAATATCTCTAGAATACCATTAAAACAACAAAAGTATGGATATTGTAGACCAGGGAGAACAGAAAATGAAGGCACAGAAAACTGACTCAGTAAAATAACTGCAGAGAATTTCTCAAAGCTTAAGATATGGGCAGCCAGGGGTAGGAGGCATTTAGAGCCCCAAACAAGTAAGATCAAAAAAGAATTTACAACATATGGACACCTTTAGATTTTTAAAGTATCTGTTATTTGTCAGTGATATTTTGATGACTTTTTTTTTCTATAGCAAATAGCAGTAACAACTATTCTGTCTCAAGGACTCACTCTGGGATGAAGTCGATAAATTATACAAATTTCCTCACACAATCCTCCAACATTTCTGCAAAGATCTTTTTTCCTACTTAGTAAGTAGTAAACAGAACATCCTATCTCAATGGGATATAAATAATATATTTATGAGTTATGGTCATAAAGGGAGTAAAGGAGCTAGTATTTTCCTTCTGCTGAGTCTAATGAGAACCCAGTTGACATGACAGTGATATTTTTACTATGTGGAAAGGATGCCACAGCAGAAAGATAGAAGGACTCAGTTGCTGAGACCATATTAGTTAGCTCTATTGTCATAAAATATTCCCTTTATAAAACTTTTTCTCCAGATATGAGATTTGCTCTCAAGTGAAAGCACCCACCCTACTCAACTCCACTCTTCCCCACCTCGTGGCTCAGCCCTGAGGATTGAAGCCAGGGTCCTCATGCATACTGAGCTTACGTCATGGGCCAAAAAAAGGCTCATAAGTGAAGCTGCAGTCAATATTTCAAAATTCTTCATAGCAGATTTATGAGAATGGGCATATATGAAGAAAACTATTGTCCAAATTTTTAAGCAAATATAGAGTACATGCTTTAAAAATTAATAGAATTATTTGATTATAAAAAATATATAGTGCTTTTCCAAAGTTTAAAAATTACGAAACATTTGAAATCTAGTATCTGGACATTCTTATGGGTCATTCTGCATTTTGTTGGCTTTCAAAGTAAGGACTAGAGTTGGAGAGATAACTCAGTGGTCTAAGTGCCTGCCTGGCAAGCACAAGGCCCTGGGTATGACTCCCAGTGCTACATGCCATGCCGGCCCTGGAATCCTGGACATGACATGCTGGCCACAGAAACCAGGAGGGTGGCACATGCCTATAATCCCAACGCCTAGGAAGCTGAGACAAGAGAATGACTATGAGTCCAAGGTACACAGTGAGACCCTGTACCAACTAAAATAAATAAATAGATATTTTAAAAAAAATTTTAAAGGGCTGAAGTTGAGAATTCATGTGACATGAAGTAATTAATGAGGAGGAAGAAGACAATGAAACAGCAACCCAAAAATTATATGTAGATCTGATCTATAATGTCTATTCCAGCAAATATTTAAGGGTCCAAACAATTTTTTCAGTAGCTAAACAAAAATTTCAGTTCAACTTTAACTGAATCATTAGCTATCATGATAAATGTATAAATTTTATTGGAATACTCAAAATTAAAGTTATAAAACTGATTTTACAAATCTTAATGTCTCATATCAAATAATTATTTAAAAAGTCTAGTTTTTAATATTCTAAAAATAATTTCCCCAAATTATTTGTTCAGTAGACATTTTAGAAACATTTAAGCCTGCAAAATACTACAAAACATATTTTGATATTTAAATAACAAAAAGTTTCAGCTAAATACTTATAAAGCTCTACTTCTATGTATAACATTGTATTTCCATCAACAATTTCACAACTACCAGAAAAATGCTTCTTTCCAAATAGTGGATTCTTTTTCACACTAAATGCAACTCTGAACTAAATGCATGCAACATTAATAAACGGAAGGAAAAGAAAAACCAAATACAGAGAGAGCTGTCATTTCTAAATTATATTCTTAAAAGGTTTAGGGGTATCATTTGTGGAAAACAAAGAGATTTCCTTTGCAACAGCATTCCATCACTCTTTCCTGCCTACCAGGAAACAAGAATATACTTGTCTGGAATGTCAGTGAAGTATTTCTACAAAGGCAGTTTTTCAGAATCTTCTTATTGTGAACACAAAACAGGAAATACATTAATACCATCCGTATACATTAAACACTGTTTAGGATAAACTGTGTCTCCCTGAATAACTACTAGGTTAACTCTGAGGAGAATAAGGTGAAAATGGGAATATCTACAAATCCATACAAGGGCTTAACTGTATGCAATAAATCAGAGATAAACTGTTAGAAAAAAAAATCAAGAACTAAGTTAAATATTTAGAATAGAAGTAGAGAAAAGACACTGGTAGGATGAGCCAGATAAAAAGTGAAAAACAACAATCCACAAAGAACCTTAATGGAAAAGATTTAAGAATGAGACAACTAAGTAAAAGTAAGGAGTCTTAGATGAAACAAAAGCTCAGAAAAAAATGATTATAGCAAACACAGATCAGTTGACCTCAAGATGGTCCCTAGATAAATGGGTGAAAACTAAATAACTGCACAACAAAATAATTCAGTGAAAACAAAATAACTGTATAGGATGGGGAAGGAGTGCAACTTTTAAATACTAAAAAAAGTCAGAAGAAACAGTGTTAAGGCAACAAAAATTTCTTAGCCGATGTGACTATACTGTGACGTGTAAATTTTCCTTGAATAAGAATGGCCTAGCAGATTAGTAAAACTCGGGGTGTCTCTGAATTACAGAGATGTAGGCAGAAAACTGGGAAGGGAAGACCCTAGCCTGATGTTAGATGTCAGAGGCACCTGCCAATAGGTCTGTAGCCTTGATACAATTAAAAAAAAAAAAAAAAAANTTTGTTTGTTTGGTGGACTTGGTCCATTGCCTTTGGATTTCCATCTTCAGTTCCTTCCAGCTTCCAAGGACTCTTGAGCCTTTCAATACAGTTTCTTCGGCTTTCTAATACAGACTTGCATGAGACTCTGTAGTAAGCTCCAGCCTTCAACCTTCTTCTTCTCTCCAGTGCATAGACTGCCACTTTGCATTCTTCTACCTGATTCCATAGATGGTCACTGTAAGCCTACTTAGTAATTCCTAAACAAAACCATATACATATACGTGTGAGTGTACGTGGGGGTGTGTATTTAAATTCATCCCTCTAGTAAACCCTGATACAATAGAATAACAATGATTTGGTAGACATTCTTTTAGAAAGAGTACTATGAAACGGAATGAAGATAAAATGGAGGATGAAGAAGAAACTGGCAAAGAAACCAAAATCAGTTAAGAGAAAATATCAATAATCTTCAGAAAGTACTGAACTACAATAGCAACAGGAATGCAGGAAAAGAAATTGAGATATGTTTTGAATTAAAAAACAAACTTGGACACTGGGAATGGTGGTGTGCCCCTGTAATCCCAACGCTTCACAAACTGAAAACAGAAGGATCACTATGAGTCTGATGTGTGTCATGAGACCCTATACTAAATACATTAAAAAAACAAAACAAAACAAAAAATCTTGGTAGTCTGACTAGATTGTGATATAGTATTTGTTCAATGTTCATATCATTTTAGGTGATAGCAAAGTGACAAGGGAAAATCGTAATGTCATTAGCGTTAACAGTATAGAATTAGTTTCACGGTGTGGGCAGTTGGCAGGATGAAATTTGTAGGATTCAAGAAAAAAAGAAACCAGTTTAATTTTAATAGTCATTGGTACCTTTAAAAGTTTCTTTTTCATATAGCTGCATGGTCAGAAGAGTTGAAAATTTTAAAAAGTGACATGAGCTACAGAAAGGAAGAAAAGGTCTTTTAAGGGTAGAGCAAAAGGGAGCAAACAGTAAAAGGAATAACTATGTTTAGTTAAGCACAGGTATACGTGAGGAACTTTATGGTAAATAGTCTCAATTATCCCTATAAATCAGTTTCCAACCTCATTTCTCAGAGGGATGACAGAATGTATGTGGGGGGGGGGGAAGCCAAAATATTGGACAGCACTTTTTCTACTAAAGAATCCAGTTTCTTATGGAGATGTACAGTCCCAAAGGATCTCTCCATTCAGCCAAAGCGTCTCAATTTTTTATACCTGTCTAGAAAAATCTATGTACAGCATCATTGAAAAAATTTCAAAGCTAACCCATCCATGACACTGGCACATGCATAAAAGTATAATATTCCCACAATCTAGTCACGTGAAGACATCTAGAATTAAGCATGCAATTCAAGAGCAGACAATATTCATATGCCCTAAGTAAAAGTGGTAATAAGAACTCACAGAAAAGTCATATGACTAATCTTTATTGGTTTTAAATTACTAAACAAAACCAGGGACTATTTTCCGAATTTTATTATTTCTTCACAAAAGCATATCCATTAAAAGTACAGTATTTGAAGTTAGATGTCAATTAATTTATTATGCTTCTGATCCCAGTTCAATACTTGTGTCACTGTGTTTTAAAAAATGAGCATGAGCAATGTAATAAATAAGTTTTCTCTTGGACTGTGCATGATGGCACACACCTGTAATCCCAGCACTCAGGAGGCTGAGGCAACAGAATTATTGTGAGTTTGAGGCAATCCTAGGCTACAAAGTGAGCTCAAGGCCAGCCTGTATTACATAATGACTCTGTCTCAAAAAGACAAAACAATTTTCTCTTAAAACTCAAATTCATTAAAAATGATTTAAGTATCAGATATACACAGGTTTAATAAAGACAAGCTATGCTTACTGCAAAATATACCAACTGTCTTGGGTAAGGCCCATTTTTTAAAATGTTTTGTACAGGGTCTCACTACACAGCTTGGGCTCTCAGTGATCCTCTTGTTTTCAGCCTCTCCAGCACTGGGATTACAGGCCTGCACCACCACAATTGGTCCCTGTGGTTGGCTCAGTGCACCTGGGGTGGGGGATCAAACCCTGGCCCCTATGCTTGCTCAAGCAGGCGTTTAGTCCACTGAGCTATCTTAACTGGTCCTTTAGGCCCATTTTTTCATTGCTAAATATTGAATATTATAATGAAACTGATAATGTTAAATATTTCCAAGAAAAAGATAAAAGATTATCCAAAAGATTGCATGTTACTGAAAAGAAATTCAGAAAAACAAAATTCACCATTGCTTTCTTCTTGAATACTGTTCTCTAGTCTTACACGAATTTATTACAATAGTTAAATTTTAGATATTGTCAACATCTTTTATAGTTAAAAATGGCAGTTTTGCATTTATATTAAAATAAAATCCATTTTCCCAAGGCAATTTTCACTTAAAAGATAAATGTAAGTTTCCTTGACAAAAGCATACCCTGAAACAAATAAAATGAAAAAATAAAAATAAATTTCAGAAAGTAAAATACATGATAGAATACAACAATGACAATTTTAGATGGACAAGTTTTTAATTTATAGCAAGTAGAACATGTATAAACAAGCATGGATTCAAAACATTACCCAATGCCTACTTATTAATAGAAAGTAATATAAATGCAAAGAGACAGAATCATGTATAAAGAGGACAACTTATCAATACACCAAAAATCTTCCTATTTTCCTTTATTATTTGTTACTGTATTAGACATCAAAAATAGCAATACTAGAGCCGGGGATACAGCTCAGTGGCACAACTGCCTGCCTGGCAAGCACAAGGTCCTGTGTTTGATTCCTGGTACCAAAAATAAAATAAAATAAAAATAAAAATGTAAAAATGTTACAGCCAGAGAAAGACAGTTAAATACTAGGTGATATACAGAAATTAGTAAGGAAACAAAACAACAAATTAAAACAAGTAGGCAATACAATGGGGCCAAAGCCAGGAATGAAATATTACATTAAACCTAGGATAATCTACAAAAAAAAGCAAATCTCTAGCAAAAGTTTTATAAACAATAGCCTTGGCAATATTTATCATTTAGTAACATAAAAGAAAAAGGTTTATTATACTCCAAGAAGTTATAAAAAGACCTGTCAATTTAAACTCAGTTACATACAATAGCCTATTTGGATGAGAAAGTTACACAAGTATCTTAAATATAACAGTAATAACAGGGTCCAGGGAGATGGCTCAGTAGAATTAAGCGCTTCCCTGGCAAGCACAAGGGCCTGAGTTCAATACCCGATTCCATCAAAAAACAAAACAAAAAACAGTAATAACAATCTTTACTCACTCAGTGTAGTGGTGTTGCCTATAATCCTAAAACTTGGGACTGTCATGAGTTCAAGGCCGAACTGTGCTACATAGCGACTACAAGGCCAGCCTGCATAAACCAGTGAGATGCTTTCTCAAAAAAACAAAAACAAAAAAACCCTTTAACTCTCACTCATCAAGACTGCCTTGCTAGGGGCCAGGGAGATAGCTCTGGAGAATAAGTGCCTGTCTGGCAAGTGCAGGATCCTAAATTCAATCCCTGGTACCACACACACACACACACACACACACACACACACACACACAGACTGCCTTGCTAAAAAAATAAAAAATAAAAAATAAAAAAAAGACTGCCTTGCCACAGAGCCATGTATATGCTGGTACTATAAACAATGAGAAGAATCAATTGTATATATACAGGCTAAAAGAATAGCTGATAATAATTTTTATTTGTTAATAGTAATGGATAAAATTATATGACCAGTGGACTAAAGCTTTCCTATTAGTCCTTAATTATTACAGCATTTTCTTAGAATTTCTCAGAGCTGTGCCTGGTGGTACACACCTGTAAAATCCTAGCACTCAGGAGAGGAGACTGAAACAGGAAGATCACTGTGCATTCAAGACCAGCCTGGGCTATACACAGTGAGCTCAAAGCCAGCCTGAACTGCATAGCGAGACCCTGTCTCAAAAAAAGTCCAAGAAAAAAAAAAAGATAAAACAAAATACATCAGAAAAAATAAAGACAGATTCAGTATATGAAAATTATGTTAATGACTCATTGTCAAAATTGAAATGCTGCGGACTGATTCTTCAACAGAAGTGACCAATTTGCAGGGCTCCATCTACCTTCCCTTGATCAGTCCTTGCCACAATTAAGACAACTGAAATAGTTGGTCAGGGTTTACAATAAATTCTGCTAAGTTTGGGAAAGATGAAAATTACTGGTTACTACAAGGAAGTATCCTATTATTAAGGCCTCAAAAGAAAGTATTGTCTAAAGTGAATCTTTATTATTATAATCTGGTCCAAAGCTTCTAAGCACCAGCATATCTAGCCTCACTAATTCTGGCAGAAAATATTACAATTTTCAAGATTTAAAAAAGTTGGGAAATGAGAGCCAAATGAGAACTAAAAATAACCTCACTTTGTACACTCTTTTTTTTTTTTTTTTTAATCTTTATTTTTAAGAAAAGAAAGTTAGGAAACTGGAGAGCAAAATTCATAACTTCCTAGATCCATCAGCAATGGTATGTGAAATACCTTAGGTTAAAATTATCCTGTTATGGCACCCCCACTCACCTAACATTGACTTTCTTGTTTTAGGTGAATTTCAACAGTCAGCTAAATCAGTTTTCATACTACTTTTCTTTCTTCACTTCTATCTAATTAATATTTGCTAAGCATTTAATGGGGCCAGAGGAAGCATAGAGACACCAATAAACAAAATGCAACTTAAAAATACTGAATCAAAAGTTATAGATTAACAAACTATTGCAAGATACAAAGCTAAATGCTGACAGCAAATACTGAAGACTGTACAGTTTCCTGTACTTTATAAACTCAGGGAGAGATGGGTCTTTACACGTGTATGAGAAAATAGAAAAAGAGGGAGCAGGATATCACCATGTATCTCTCTAGATTCTTGATCTCCGAATCCCATATACTACCTTCTCAAAATACTGTCTTCACAATATTTAATCCTTTAAATGATTAAAAGAGTATATGGTATGCAAAATAACATATGAAATGTATTACTTTGCTCTCTGCTATTTAAATAATTTATATTCTACAATCTTTCAGAGGCCACCAACTTTTCATATTTCCCTCTGAGATGCAATTTTTTATCTCAAAGTTTCTCTATACCAGCTATGTGATTTTTAGGCTGATCTTTTAATTTTTTTAAAAAGAGAGAGACTTTTGGTGGTGACAGAATACAGATCTCCTGTCTGTGGGTCTCCAACAGAGACAACTTTTTTTTTTTTAATTTTTTAATATTTTTATATTTTATTTTTTTATTTTTATTTTTTTTTTTTATTGAGAAACAAATATCAATGAGACAGTTTCACAATTGATTAATA
>NDGM011160899.1:605-18084 GCA_002564305.1 Octomys mimax | reverse complement strand
CCTCCCAAGAGCTGGGATTACAGGCGCGCGCCACCACGCCCAGTCTCAACTGCTGTCTCAGCATGACCCAGGGCGGGGCCTGCCGTGCATGGAACCCTTGGCGCCTATGCCTGCTTGCAGGTGCTTTAATCTGCTGAGCTATTTGGCCGGCCCTAACCCTTCATTTTGGACCTTACTTTCCCAACATTTTCTGAGTGTGCAACTTAGTGAAAGAAAATAAATTGCTGACAAGTAAATGAAGTAGTTTTCCTAGGTCAAATGCTTCGTTCTGAGTGCTGCGCGGTTGCGAAGGTGAGCTTGTATGGTGAGCATACAGTTAACTAATCTAGCACTTTAGCAAAAATTGGGAGAGCAAATGATTCCAAAGATAGTTAAGTATATATCATAGACCATCTTTCACATTCATCAGTACACACACACACACACACACACACACACACAAAATGTCTTTGGAATTAAAACTAAGAACATTCAAACTGAAGTGTAACTTCTACCAAAAATATAAAATAGTGATTTATGGATATTGCTGTTTGTTTCATGTATATTTTACACTGAAATTCTTACTAATGCACAGAGTCTAAGATTATTTTAACTATGTAGGATGACATTCTTTGAATTTAGGAAAAGTAACAAATTTATTTTTAAAATTCTTTCTTCTCACTTTAATTTTTTCCTGTCATGCATATATGTGTATACATTTCTAGGGTACTAAGAGGAGTATCACTGGGATTTATTCTCTCTTCTGTAGCTTTTATGAAGTCTACGTCCCCTCCAGCATGCTTTCTCCGACTGAAGTCTCACTAGATAACTAAGGACCATTCTCTCCCCGATTATCCTTGGTCTACAATAAATTTTTTCTCTCTCTTCCTCTCTCTCTCTCCCCCTTCCACTTTTTCCTTTTATCTTTCAAAACCCATTATTATTTTCTCTAAACAACTATTCTCTGTTCCTTTTGTAGTTACACAACTGTTGTGAATATTAATGGTATTCACTTCAAGGAGCATTATTTAGAGCAGGGAATAGGGGTCTTTGATCAGTGTTTTTCTTAAATAAAAACCTTATGCATTGTGAATAGATTGTATTTCTCTTATGTTGAGCATTTTGTTGCTCATTTCCATCTTTCCTTATGTTACAGAGTTGGAGGCCATTGGAGACTTTTAAGTTGTTCTTTTTAAAAAGTCTTTTTCCCCTTTAATATGTGATCTCTCTAATGCTCATTCTATGTATGGTGATGTCTGCCCTGGTTGGAAATCCTTTTGCTACACTCCCTAAAGGCAGCAAGTGATTCAGGAGGGAGTGTGTAATTTGTTTTGTACCGTGGAATTCCTGCCATGCCTATATGTATTTAGACCACAGGCAAACCAATAAAGTTGTCATAGAAACAAAGCATTTCACGAGTAAATCAATCCATAACAAACTTGTAAACTTCAAACAACCCACTGCGCTTTAACAACACATCCGTTACATACACAAAATAATCATGTTTGTAATGAGCAATGCACAATATTATTCCTTCCCATACATTTGGTCCTGTTTGCCATCTTATAAATATTCCTTAATGTATTTTCACGCAGCCTGTGGATTCCTACTGAGCCGGAATGAAATAAGTAACTCCAGCTGGCATGATAACGCTGGAAAAGCAGACTTTTAAAAATGTACCTAATGGTGAACTCCAGTTCAAACAGTATGTTGGGACTGCCTGCTTGGAAGACGAAAGGGATTAAAATCAGGATGAACTCAAATTTCTCCCTTTTGACTGACTCCAGTATTCCCTTTTCACTTTGCAGTTTTCTTCTTAAGGTTCATGTTTCCTGCTCTTCATAAAGTGGGCATCTCTGGGGCATGTGGTTGCCTTGGTGGTAGGGTTGAAGAGCCACTGAAAAATGACCCTGGCTACTTTAAAAAAGAATGAACAGCCCCTGCTGGAAACTATCATAACTGTATTGGAAAAAGAGAATGCTTTGAGAAGGAAAGGAATATTATTATGTAAAACTCAAATTCCTTTGCAAGTGGTAAAAATACAAGGAAAAAGAAGAGCTACTGGAGGAGGTCAGTGTGATACAAGTCCTCTGGGACTAATTTTGGTTTCCAGAACATGGAAACTTTCCTTATTGTCCTTCTCTGTGAAATCCTCTCTGTGACTACATTTAGGTGTGGTCCTGTATAACAGACACATTGAATAAAACCACCTTGATAATTGCTCTATTCCTGTGAGTTCTGATGCTGTCTTTTGCTTCACCTTCACTGTGATATCTCAGCCTAATTAGACACCTTTCAAATGCCTGTAATCGATGGTGGGTGGTCGCTTTAGCCCCCTATTTATCATAGATATGAATTTTGTTAATAACTTTCTTGTACTTTATTTTGAAGAATCTCATCTTTTAGTCCTCTAACGGCATCTGAGACTTCCATATTTTTTCATCCACTGTTAATTGTTAGAATCTACTTCCATCTAATTGATCACCTTAATTTCACAAATAATTCAAATTTCTCCCCTCCGACACTTAAGTGGTCAGATCTCTTTGTTTATGAAAACTCCTAGGACATGTCTTTTCCTACACAAAGGAGAATGAGTAGGGAAGCGTGAAACTTTCTTAAGTTATGACAAGTGTCTGTTCATTCTATTGTTTATGCTCCTGGTGGCCTCCACTAGGCTTAAATCTGTGCAAACATATTTATCTCCTTAGCCATATTTTTCTTAATAACCAAAACATTCAATATTCTAGCTTTTTGAGATTTATAGTATGGAATTGTTATCTATTATGCAATGATAAACCTATTCAACTATATCTTAATACCCAGTGATCAATCTTTCCCCATCTCTCCATTTCTTTAATTCTCCTGAGCCTTTGCTAATTACTACTCACTACTGTAAAATTAAGTACTATTCTCCATTACTATAAAATTAGTTTTTTAAAAACTCCTTATAAGTCAGATCATGTGATATATGTCATTTGGTATTTTTCATTCACATAATGATGTCTAGTTTAACTTCTGTTGTCAAAAAGGGCAAGATTACATTCTTTTGATGGATTAATAGTATTGTTAGAGTGTTGTACTGGATGGAATAGTGTCACCTCAAAATTCACACTGGGGCCAGGGAGACAGCTTGGTGGTCTAAGTGCCTGCCTGGCAAGTACAAAGACCAGGGTTCAATCCCCAGTACTACATGCTGTGCTGGTCTTGGAACCCCTGGCACACTGTGCTGGCCACTGAAACCAGGTATGATAGCACAGGCCTGTAATCCCAGCTCTAGAGAGGCTGTGACAGGAGGATCACTGTGAGTCCAAGCTGCATAGAGAGACCCTGTACCAAACAAAAGATTAAATAAAGAAATTGAAATGCTAAAAGATATCACATCACCTAAAACCTGCGAATGCGATAATATTTGAAATAGGGTATTTGCAGATGCAATAAAGTTAAGATAAATTTATCTTGAATTAGGGTAGACCCTAGTGCAGTGACTTCATACAAATAGAGAAATTTAGACACAAGGACAAAGAAAAGGAGAAAGCCAAGGGAAACAGAAGCTGAGCGTGGAGTGTGGCACTACAAGGCTCGAAATGCCAGCGATATCCGGCAACCACTAGCAGCTGTAAGCAGGCGAGGAAGGATTCTTCCCTCCAGCCTGTGGGGGCAATGCTGCCCGCCAACTGCTGCTGCCTGTCTTCCAGCCTCTGAAACTGTGAGACAAGTGTCATGTTGTTTTATGACCACCAATTTGGGCTCCTTTGTCACAGCAGTCCTGGTGAAGAAAATACCTCCAATTTCCTTTCAAGGTGTGGAAAAAATAAAACGCAAATGCTGCTCTGCATGCCTGCAGACCCCCAGATCTGTGCTGCAGCCTGAAGCTATCTCCCTAAAGCTGCTTCTGCATATTCATCTCTAGCTCAGGGTCTGGTATTCCCTATCTGTGACTGGTCTCACCCTGAGCGTCATCTTCCATTCTTCCCTTATTTTCCTGTCATCTCCCCCTTTGTTAATTCTTCATCTTACCAGGTGAAGTCAAGATTCTTGAGATTTATTACACTTTTATCTTTTACCCTTCCAATGCGTCTTTGACCTCACCTACAACCACCTCTGCCCTTGGTGTTTTGCCCCTCATGTGAAACTCCCTGCCCTCACCTACTCCTCTAAGGTAACTGTCTCTTATTGTTCCTTCTCAAAGCCCCAGCTTGTGTCAGGTTACCACTAATCTTCTCTGCTGTCTCACTACTCATGGGTCCTCAGTTTAGGCTCTTTGCCTTATGTATCTCTGTTTTCCCCAGAGCTGAGCGGGGACCCTCTTCTGATTGGAGAAATTAAGGGAGAAATACATAGTTTGAGCATAAGTAGAGCAAAAGGAATAAAGCTCATACAAAAAGAGATAAATTCCAGGTCTGGCCAAAAAGCTCAGCAGATTAAAGTACCTGCAAGCAGGTACAGGGGCTGGGAATTCAATCCCTGGGCCTGCCATGCAGGACCTGTCCCTGGGCCATGCTGAGAGGGCAATTGAGACTGAGTGTGGTGGGTTCCTGTAACTATTGGGAGGCTGTAAACAGGCACATCACTAGGAGTCTGATCTAGTAATGAGTCCCTGAACACCCTGTAGACTTTCCCTAAAAATAAAAAAAAAAAATTAAAAAAAGATAAATTCCAGAAAAACCTGTCATAAAAGGTAATGTGGACTCCTGGAGCATTAACTTTCTATAATCAGCAAAGCATCTCAAAAGTGTGTAGTAACTGTATAATAAATGAGAGAACAAATGATACCACAGGGATGGCTCGTGATGCGCCACACCTCATGCTAAGCATTTGACCTGCATCTGTCATTGAATCTACAAAGAGCTGATGACCAAATGAGTTTGCCTCTTATTAATGAAGCAAGTGGAGCTCTGAAACACTAAGTAAATTGTCCAAGTCCACCTACTTAGTAAGTGGTAGATATGAGATTTGAACTTAAGTGTGTCTGAATCTAATCATGACATTAGCAACTAAGATTGGTCCTGTTGTGTTGCACAGGTTCTGGTCACTGGTAGTATTCTCTGCAGCTGAAATGTTGTGCCTGCTTTATTGGCACATCAGTCAAAGTCAGTAATAGCTTCATTTAGGAATATTCTACCCACGTTTCATATTTCAGCAATGTATTTAATTGTTGCATCATGGAAGAATTTGGTAAACAGCTTTAAGATATTATAGAGAAACTTTGGCTTAAGCACTGTTATGGTTTGTGACTGGGTGTTCCCCCAAAGCCTCATGCAATCATGGGGCTGCTTCTGGAGCTTAGTGATTATCTTGGGTGTGGATGTTGCACCTGCCTTGGGCAGGTAGTTTGCATTTCAATGTGAAGAGGGGGGAGAGGCTTGCAAACTGCCTGAGCTGCTGCCACTCCTTTTGCTCTCTGCTCTTTGCTGCAGCCATGAAAGGTTGATCTCTGCCATGCGCCAATCTGCCTTGGAGCCAGCTGAGTATGGACTGAAATCCCCACAAGCCATGAGCTAAATAAACCTTCCTTCCCTCATTTTGATTGTCAGGTATTTGTCCCAGCAACAAGACAAGAATAATGGAGACAAGCGTACACAATGTACATTTTCTTAGGTTTAAAACAATTATTTTTGTTGGTTACTGTAAGGATTACATGAAACAACAGAGCATGTTAACTCTTTGTCTTTTCTATATTTTTCTCCTAAGCTATGGCTTTTTACATCCTCATCTCACAGAAATAAAACATTCAGCATAAGCTATGTACACATGATGTGCTACTATGGCTTCGAGATAGCTGCCCTCAGCCTGGGCCAGATATCCCCAGGAAGTCAGTGCCCTCGTATTTACCAATTCTGAGCACAGTAATCACTCAGAGACTAGCTGTGGCTCATGGAGAACACCAGAGCCAGTGTCTCATTACATTCCATAGGTGAACCTTGAACTTGTGATTCTCTTGCCTTAGTCTCCCATGTAGCTGAGATCACAGGCCTGTACTACTGCACTTGGCAACTCAACACACTTTTAGCATGGCTTATTAACCAAGGATGGTTAGGACTTCCTTTCCTTTCTTGGCCTTAGGGTTATTGTTTGTGCTGCAAGTGCAGCATCCCCAAGAATCTGATCACATAGTACTCCCTCCCCTCAAACCATGTGAAGCTCAGTTATAATCATGAAAACATTTTAAAGCACTTATAGGCAATTGTAAAGCTGTCTTTACTCCGTATTACTGCTCTAGGCTCTTTTATGGGTGTAATTGTTCTGTCTGACTGCTGCACAACACTACAAGGCTCTACAGATAGAAAACAGGACACATGCGAATGTAGAAATACAGGCTTTTTAAAGCAGCTATCCATGGAATTTCTCCCTTCTTGAAACTGCCTTACAGACATCTCTCTCACTTGAATTTCCAAAATCACTTCTTAGAAATCAAATTTACCTTTGAAGAAACAGGTTGAATCTTTATTGACTTATTATTTATCTTGATGGGTGTTGAATACCAGCTTTACACAGCAAACAGAATCTCAGCTCATTTCTGGTGACCATAGAGAACCAAGTTATGTTTCTATGTTCTATGCACTAGTTATTTCCCAGGGAGACAATGAGAGTGCACAGAGTATATTTAATTCTCAAGATGGTGGTGGCCATGAATGACACCACTGGATGTCACTGGATATGGGTTTCACAATTTCTACTGCCCTCAAAACCTACAGATGTGGACTAGGAGTGGAACTCAATGGTGAGCTCTTGCCTAGAGTGCCACAGACTCACTATTTGATCCCCAGCACCAAAATAAACAAATAAATACATGTAGATGCTCAAATCCATGTAACTTGCATCCTCTTGTACATTTTAAATCATCTCTAGATTACTTATACTTCCTAACAGAATGTATATGCCATGTGGTTATTATTCTGTCTAATTTAGAGAATAATGACAAGAAAATAATAGGATTGTATGTGTTCAGTATAGGAACAAAGTTTTGGGATATTTTCTATCCCTGACTTGTTGAATCTGTGATATAGGATATATTTTTGGCAATATTTAACAAACACTTTTGTATGTCAAGGCGCATGCTTAAAACTTTAAGTAAAGCATTTCAAGTTAATCTTTTAAATAGCTAGTGTTTATTGTGAAGATATTAAGGCCCAACATAGAGCAAGTAACAGCTCAAGGCTTCACACAGTGACCTGCATGCAGTCTTTCCAAGGGGAATGGCCACCATTAATCTTCTCGCAGGTTTCTAGAAGAGGAATCCCAGGGGAGTAAGAGACAGACTGCCTCTCCTTGCTCCACCCAACTCTCAGCAGGGCTACTTCTTGCTACCCCACCCCTCTGCCTCTCCTCTGCCCCACTGTCAATCAGAAAAGTGAGTAACTTCCTGAAAGTCAACTGCAGACATTATCTGGTAATTAGGCTCATTAATTTTATAGGAAATTCTTTAATTTTCTAAGGGGCCACCTTCATGAAATGCATTATCTCCCTTTTATGACTTCGCTTGCCTCCATGTCAGCAGAGATTAAAGGTAACATGCCCTGCTGGGAACAAATACAATTTTCCAGCAGCTGCATTTTGTTTTCCTTAATAATTAACAATTGCTGCTGACTAACCCTTGCAGCTTGAAATGCCCACCTTATCACAAAGGAGTGGGCCTTGGTTGGAGGAACCCACAAGGGATATCAGAAACAGAAGTGTGATTAAAGCATTAAAGATTTAAAGGTTGACATTAGGATGAAAGGTGGAATTACAGTAAATATAACACTGTTTAACATTAAATGGAATGTATTGTACTTGAAACAGTTGTTCATTTCAACATTAATTATTAAGGGAACCTGACAACTCATTTTTAATTCGCAACTAAAGACACAATTTCTTAAGATATAAATACAACAAAGGAGCTCAGAGGGTTGGTGATCCTTTATCTTCCATGATTTCATTTTCTTTTCTGATATGACCAATGTATAAATAGACTAAAATAAAAGATGCCTAAATTATACAAAACTAGGCATTGTTCATGGTGAGTTGATATTTTCCTACTGGACAGAGACATTTAAAGTCAGGCTGTATTGGAAATGTTTTATGTACTGTTCATTATTTTGAAGGATATTTCCTTTCAAATACACAACTGAAAAAGAATTTGAAGCAAATTTTGTAGGTGTATCAGCTTTCTTCTCCGGAGAGGGCAAGGGTGCTCTTCCTTTGTCTTTCAATAAAACACAAAATGAAAGACAAACAACAGATGACAGTGTGATCAAAATGCATTACCTGGCTTCTCTGTGAAACTGATAAATACTCAAATTGGACTTTCAAGCTACTGCCCATTAGAATCTGTGCGTTGAGGAGTGAGATATAGGAGAAAATTCACACTGGTCAAGTGGCTCCGGAAAATGGACTGGGAGAGAGAATGCACAGATGGAGAAGGAATTTATGGTGAAGACGCAAAGGGCAATCTCAGTTATTCTGTCAGGTAAACACAATAAAAGTTAATAGTGCCACTGCATGATTATGATTTATTTTTACTTTAAAGAATGTCTGTATACTGATATTAGGGTTCTCAGTTTATCCAAGTTTTGGTACTTTTACTCAAAGTTGTGAAATATTGAAAGGCATTATTAACAATCTCTGAATTTTTCTTAAAAAATGAACTGTAGAAAAAGGTGACTGGTCAATTACTGACAAAAACTTAATTTCTTTAGTGCATGTTCATTTATGTTCTGCCAAAATTTGATTGTCAAAGCAAATCACAGGTGGAGATATAACTCAGTGGCACAAGAGCTTCTCTGGCAAGCACAAAGTCCTGAGTAGGCTCCTGGTGAAAAAAAAAAAAAAAGTAGCCAGAGATCAAGTCTGATGTTAGTAAGGTTCAGAGCAACAATCAACCGTAGGGAAGGTCACTTCTTTTGAAAAAAGAATGTACTTCACACACACACACACACACACACACACACACACACTATTTTTCGATTATATGAGATATGTAGACAGCTTTTTGAGGGGATTTAGATGTGTAGTTTACATTCATCCTCTCTCTTACAATATTATAGGAATTATGTTGATTTCATAGTAGAAAATATTCAACCAAAATGATTTTTATGTAAAATAATTCAAGCTTTAATTCACACATAATGCTTACTAAGAATACAGATTTCTGTCAATGAACCCTGCCCTTAGGAATATGGATCAGAGAAGATCCATTCTTGACAACATCCTTAGTTTTAGATATTATCACATACATTCATACCTTATTTAAGAACCCAGAGAACTCATCTCATTCATGAGCATGCTTTTATTCTAATATATTATGAATGTATATTAACTGTGAAATCAATGATTCACTAGTATTCCATACATGTCTGTACTGTACATTGATCATGCCCATTACACCTTCAGGACCCTTTGGACCCCTCTCTCCTCCTTGTGTCCATTTTCCTTCTCATTAACTAAGTCCATATTCTACTTTTAGGTCTTGTTTTTTTTTTAATTTCCACATAGATGAGACAGCAATTTCATTTAACATGATATCCTCTCCCTCTGTCCATTTCCTGTGAATGACAACATTTAATTTTTCTTTACAGATAAATAATTTTCTATTATGCACATATACTATATTATCTCCATCCATTCATTTGTTGAAGGATACCTAAGCTGATGTAATACTTCAGCGATAGTAGTGTGATAATAAACACAGGCAGACCAGTCAAATAGCTCAGCGCACTGAAGCACCTGCTTAGGCAGAGGTTCGATCTGGGGGATCTGGGGTTCGATCCCCAGAGTGCTGTGCTGGCCCTGCCCCTGGAGTGTGCTGAGCTTGGATTGAGATTGGGAATGGTGGCAAGTACCTGTAATTCCAGCACCTGGGAGGCTGAAAACAGGAGAATCACTACAAGTCTGATCTATGTGGTGAGACCCTGTAGACCCTGTACTAAATACATCACATTTCTTTCTTTTTTCCAGAACCAGGAATTGAACTCAGGCCCTTGCATTTGCCAGGCAAGCACTTATTCTACTGAGCCACCTCCCCAGCCCTACTGCACTAAATACATAAAAAAATAAAAATAAAAATAAATATGCAGGGATTTCTAGGGTATATTACTTCATTTCCATGAGCATATTTATTTTATGTGCATACTAATTATACAGAATGCTATGATTCATTATGTCACTTTTATACATTCATTTAAAATACTTTGATTATATCTAGCCCACTACCCTCCCTTACCCTCTCTCCCCTCTCTGTGATCTCATTCTTCTTCTCTAAAATAGTTTCATAAGTCTACTTTGAATTGTTTTCTCTAAAGGTTGTTCTGTGTATGTCTATTGCAGGATGCATTTTGAGAAAGTTCTACAGCTAAATTTTGGAGGGAAATGCTCCAAGTTATATCCATCTCTCTTGTATATTAGCAGATTTAAGGTCACATTAGGCCATTAAAACCATTAAACTGTATTCCATCACAAAACACCTCACCACATACATATAGCAAAGAAACAAAAGAAGAAAAGTGTATCTAAAAAGATCCTTTGGAAATTTGTTGAAATAAATTTTGAAAAAATAAAGTGGCCTAAATTACTATAGAAGCTGTATATGTTTGTCTTATAGCACCCAATGGGACAAGAAATTCTTCTAGCATTTACCTGCTATTTACAGTTAATATTTCTTCCAGATTTTCTGGGGGAGAAAGCTAGCCTCAACTACTTCTATATGATAAATATGTCAAAATTTACTAAAAACATAAAATTATTGATATAATGCAAAACTTGGGATTTAGAGGGAAGCATTGCTCCAACATAAAGTCAAAAAATTATATCTATAGAAATTTTGATTATTCATACTGATGGTAAAGAAATTACAGACAAGGAAATGGTTGTATTTGGAGTCTATTAATACATGAGATGGCACCTCTTTCCATTTCTTTTGGAATGAGCAAGGGGGTTGTGTGACAATAGTGTGTCTTCATGTCTCTCTGAGCTTCACTTTCTTCACTTAAAAGATTGAGATATCACACACTTCTCAGAGCTGTTTGTAAAGATTACATGACAAGATATTTATGAAAACTTAATAATTATCAAATGTTTAAATTAACTTTTTAAACATGCATTTTACATGCAGTCTAAGTTTTCAAACCATGAAGATCAGTTGAATACCTCCTGAACACAACACCATTCGAGGTGTTGTGGGAAGAAGGTGGAATTAACAAAAGACAAAAAAGAATCTGCATGATTGTGAGTAGAAAAGATCTTCCAAAGCCTGAGCAAATGTAATAACCATTTCATAAAGAGAAACACTAACAGCAAGTCACAAGATCAAATACAATTCCACAACTATGGTTTCTTAGAAGTGAATGAAATCCCTGTTGGGGGAATAAATTTAAATGAACTTTCATAAAATTTCTGCAAGTTTGAATGAAGCAGAGGAGAGAAAAAAAAAAAAAAAAAATAAGAAGAAAAAAATGGCATAAGCAAATGCATAGAGACCAGAAAAGGAGAGTATTTTTAAGTGACAGTAAATAGATGAAAGTGATGGTTGTGGATGAATTTAAGCAGCAGAAAGCAGGGTCACAAAGGCGTGTAGACTGGGGCCAGAGTGTGGTGCTTTGAATGCACACTAAAGAGTACACTTTCATTTTTTAAGTAAAGTAAACATATTAGAGATTTCCCATAGGAATGTGACATTAAATAATCACTATTTCTGATTTTGAAAAAAAAAAATTTTGTCGCTTTAAAATGTTCTTGCTAATATACTTCTACAAGCATTCTGGGAGATGGCTACTTACCAGAAAGCCCCAGATTTTCACTGGCCTTGTCAATAAGAGCAATGACTCTCCTCACCTGGCAAGATACCCACTGCTTTCCCCTGAGCCCCAGCTCAGTATCTTTGCATAAGTGCTCTTCCTCCTGATAGCACCAAGATCACATTTCCTCAGGGAAAGACAAAATTTATTCGCCACTGTCCAAGAAAATTCTCCAGTTGACTGAATGAAACCATTTACCCTTGGAGACACTGCTCCTTCTGAAGCAAGTGCTACTCCTCAGAACTAAGACCTCAAGTTAAGTAAGAAGGCTTACAGTCCTCCCTTTACCTGGCTGTCACCCTCCAATGACAGAGACTCTTGTTGCATTACTCAAAACTTGGCTGTTGTATATGAATCACTACCTGGTAGCCAGAAATCATCAGAGGATATAAAATTTTCTCTAAGCTTATGAGGTGTCAATGAGGAAAAAAATAGATTTAAGTTAAAGAGACAACCACTAGCCTTCTTTTCTGAGTTCCAGAGGTGGCTATGTGCTTTGAAAAGGTCCCCGTTGCATTCTAGGCCAATCTCACAAGTGTCTTGATGGTGGATATTTTTGACCTAGTGGTCGATGCAAGGATGCTGCTGTTGGGAATGTGGCTGAGTAAACAACACAATCCAGAAGAATATAAGTTTCTAGAAAAAGCCTGTTTTTTAAAACATATTTCTCCTTTCTTTCCCTGTTCTCAACTCTGAGAACATAATCTGAATCGGAATATGGATACGCTAAAGGCACTAAGCCCCTTTTTCCCAGAAGATCTTTTAATTAGAAAGTATTTTTCCAAATCAGAACATATTGTGAGATGTGTTGCTTTTCTGCTTGATTTGTGCTCTGCTTGTTTCTCCTGCCTACTGCGAGTTTCCTAGTTGGGAGCAGCTATGGAGCAGTAGCACCGAGCGATCACTGTCCTGACTCCACCTTCATTTTTATAATTTGAAGCAACTAAATCGCCATATAAATGAAAGTGAGTGAATAAGCCTTCCTCCTTGTCTCTGTCACCAGACAATTCCTTTATGATACACTGTGTTCAATCTCTTAGAACCTTTTCCTTATGATTCAAAGTGTAGTATAGAGCTAAACCACAGCTTCAGTACCTAAGTGTATCCAAGTGTTCATTTTTGTTGTGATCCTCACTGCATTGGTGGGCTTAGGAAAAATGATTTCTCTGTCGTACTCCATTTTTCTGTTAGTATAACAGTATCTAAGACTGGGTGACTTATAAAAATATGTATATTTATTTCTTTTTTTGTCCTGGAGTCCAGGAAGTGCAAGGTTGGGGGATTGAATCTGATGTGGATTGGCTGCTGGTGGGATTCTACAAAATTCCAGAAAGACGTAGGGAGCTGGGGAGATAGTTCAGCGGTTTAAGTGCCTGCCTGGCAAACAGAAAGACCCGAGTTCAATCCCCAGCACTGCATGCCGAGCCTGCCCCAGGACCCCAGGTGTGCCGTGCTGGCCACCATGTGGGTGTGGGGCACACACCTATAATCCCAGTAGTGAGGAGATTGAGACAGGAGGATCACTACAAGTCTGAACTGTGCAGCAAGACCCTGTAATAAACATATAAATATAAAAAAAATTTTTAAAAACATTCAAAAAGACACAGGGTATCACATCAAGAGAGGCAGATGAGAGACAGTCACAATGGCTCTGTGGGAGATCCTCCTGTGGGGTAGCTCAGCCACTGTACCCCAACACCCATTAACTCATGGTTAACTCACTCAGGAAGGCAGAACCCTGGGGCACAGTAACTCACAGAGTGCTCACTTCCAAATTCTATGAACATCTGATTTTGGAGGTCAAGCTTCCGACACTTAAATTCTGAGGTAAACATTTAAACTAGCATACCTTTAAACTTCAGCTTCATCATAGGAAAAAAGTATGACTGAAGTGTAGTTAGGAGAACTAATTATTATGTATACTAAAAGTGTATGCCTCAGCTCTTTCCCTACTAAATGCCCAACAAATGAGATATATTTCTTTTTGTTTTATTATTGTTTTTTTCTATTATAGTCTCCATCCATCCATCCATCCATCCATCCATCCATTTGTTTTGCCAGCCATCTTGTAACCAGAGGGACATATAATTTCAATCCAAAATCTTTATGGCGATATAATGTAATAACAATGTCTTCTGTAAATGGAACTTGCGAATTAAGAAAAATTTTCTACACAAAGAGTAAAACATTTCCCCCCTTTCAGTGGTATAATTTTATTTTTATTTTTAACTTTATTTTTATTTTTTAAAGAGTACAAATTAGAATTAAAACAGAAAAAATTACAATTGATTCAGAATTTCACTTAACAAAGTAATATGAATTTCACAGTATTTGAAGCTTTGAAATTTTTTAATTTTAATTTTTTTTTAATTTTCACCAAATTGACTAAATTTATGAGGTGTGGCAATGAGTAATAGGAAAAAACACATACATGTACACAGGCAAAATGTGATTAAAATTGAATTGTTCAAACTTAATTTCTATTAAGTTTTTTTTTGTACTGCTGCACTAACTGTATTTTACATAACATCATTTGCCCACACAATATGTCCTTATTAAATTTAATTGACAACTGAGAGAAAAAATGTGAGTTGCCAATTTGAGGGAATCAGTACTTCAANAAATAAGAGTCAAACCAACCAAACTTGCTCTCTCCCCCCAAAAAGATCCCAAAACAAGCTCCATCAAGATACAGTTGTTAAAGTATGAGATGTACTGTTGGGTATTTTGACCAGTGTTCTTTCAATTGAATTATTTCTGATAATATCCTGACAAATGTACAGAGTCTGTTTTATACAGTCATGAAGTTTTAGAAATATGAGCAGCCAATATGTTACTTGGTTTGGATAACATCGGGAAAGCTAGATGTCATAACTTTTTTGTTTTTGTTTTTTCTTGTCCCTTGTTTACTTTTATTACCTTTCCTTAAAAAAACATACATTTACTTGAAAGAGAGTATAGCAATAATTGATATGACATTAGAAGCAGTACACATTTAGAAGACCAAAATCACAGGTATGTAAGGCATGGTTTTAATATTAACCTTTAGGCAATAAATTCATTTCTTTTTTTCCTCTTTTTTAATATTGAAAATCATGTACAAAAAAGTTTTATTACGTAAAAAAATTCCAATTTTAGAAAACATAAACAAGTGGAAAAACACAGTGTAAATTCTTTTAGATCCATAATTATTCAAACACTTTCTGTCTTCATGTATTTATAAGCATGTTTCACTTTTTATTTAATTCCCACTACCATCATTTTGAAATTGATAATTGTATTTGAGACTCTTTTCACAGCTATATGTTATACTTATGTTGTGTTTCCATGTGTGTACATGTGAGTTATGTGCAAGTAAACTTGAATGCAATTGATTTGGACATCAACACAGATTCTTGTGATAAAACACCTCACTCGATCGTGGCTTCATGATGATATTCTTGCTTCCTGGTCACAAGCGCCTTATTTCTATGCCTCATGTGGTAGCCCAGAGAGGGTGTGTGGGGTGCGGGCGGATCTCTTTGTACTATTTCCAAGGTCAATTAGCTTCATGCTTGCATTGGATGATATTGAGTATTTGAACACATTCATTCACTGAAATTCATAGTGCTTTTAGGAAAACACAACTTCATCTTGGCGATGTAATTGTTCACAGTGATTAAATTCTCATTAGATAAATGTCACTGGTGTTTCTTTTAAGTATAGTTCTATTGATCTCTCACGAACCTACGGTACAGTAAGGGTTCATAGGTTTTGTTCCTGCCTCTGCAGCAGAATTCTCCCCTCATATACGCCCCCATAGCTTGCATTTCCATCCTCATTAATACATCAATACAAATTCCAGCTCGGGGGTCTCTTGGGTTTCTCAAAAGTTTAATATTCCCCATTCTCTAGCTATGATAGCAGAAACTTATTGTTTCTCTGAAAAGGGTATGCAGAAGGGATAAAGGAAGGCAGCCTAACCGAAGCCACATTGCTGACCTTTATCCACCACTGGGAGATAATACCATAAAGAAAAAAAATAAATAAATAAGCTGGTGAGTTTTAGTGTGCAGCTTTATTGAGGAACTCTATGATTTACTGTTCAATATAGCAAGGCTTATCGTGCAAGTTAGCTGTGGAACTCCCTGATTTACTGTGAAACACAGTGGGGCTTATCATGTAACTATTACATGAGAGTCTTGGCAAAGACATGGTAAGGCAGAGACTATTAAGAATGACTGGTGTGCTTTTCTCAAATGGACCAAAGCAGACTCTGAGTAGCAAACACAACTGTTATTCTTAGCATCTGAAATTCTCCTATTTTCAATGTATTCAGTGTAGATGCTAAGGGTAACTTATATGTCTACTTTGCCTTTCATCATTTTATATCTAAGCTTCTGGATTAAAGTAAATTGCTATGTGAGGTTTACTGTTATATGATACTGATATCCATTTTGCAGGACTTAAACTCCTTTTAGAAGAGACATTATGGCTGAAGAAGCAGCACATTAAAAGACATAAAGCACGGGCATTGCCTTCTCCTGTCAGTCCTAGATTTAAGTCCTTCAGTGTCTTCCCTTGCTATTAGGATTGGATCAGAGCCCCAACTTCAATTCTGGCCCTTGCTTACAATGGGAAGACCATTAAGGAAAACTGGAAATAGCTTATAAACAAGGATCAGAATCCCCATGGATGATAATTTCCTCATGTTGATGTTCACAAGCTTGGATTAAACAGAGATGAAGAAAAAAACATCATGATTAATGTGTCTTGTTCCAAATGAATGGTAAATGTCCAAATTTATACATATAGTGAAAGACACATTGCTATTAACCTCCTCAACATCCTCCTCCTCAGTTGAACATACCCCCATCACTCTTGCCACATTCTGACACTGTTCTGGAAATCCTTTTCCATGAATGTCTTTAATCAGGTTATCCTAGCTGCCTCAATGTCCTGAATCAACTCAAAACATCTACATTTTGTGCTATTCCAGACTTGGGAGAAGAGCCAGAAGTCCCGCGGTGCCAGTCCCAATGAGTCAGGTGTGTGAGGCCACACCACCTGTCTTACGAGCCTGCCTTTCTGTTGGATAGTACTTGGCAACAGCATTCACCATATTTTTTTATCGTATCTCATAAAGACATTGACTAGAAAACCTTCCTGAACTGCTCAGAATGTGGCAAAATGATGAAATAAGTGTGTTCAAAGTGAGGGGACGTATTTGAAGAAGATTACTGGCACTGTATCTTTTTGATGTAATTTTTAAAAAACCTAAACATTTACTGTATATATGCATTGTGCTTTACATACAAAAAAGTATCTTGGCCTTTCAAAAATTTGTCATGACCTTGGGGTGCTAAGAAATTGAACCAAGGGCCTTCACAGAGCTACATCTCCACCCCTCCAGGTAGCTCCACCCCTCCAGCCTTCTTGCACTTTCAATTTTGAGGCAGGTTCTCTCTGAGTCACTAGCGCAGGCAAGAGCTCAATCCTGTGGCCTCCCTGCCTCAGCCTCACAGAAGGCTGGGATTGCAGGTGTGCAGAGCCATGCTCGCCCCAAGGGCCACTGGAGTCTTCGGTGTGCAAAGTCTGGCTTTAACTGTGTGGTTTTGCAATGAGTTGAGAGCTTGGTTGTCTCTTAGCCCCTCAGTGTCCGTTTCAGTCATAGTTTCACTATGTGTCTCCAGAATTTTTGATTTCTAATCAGAGTCCTGGTGAAATTGGACTTTTTTTTTTTTTTTTTT
>NDGM011160897.1:0-17866 GCA_002564305.1 Octomys mimax | reverse complement strand
GATTGAACCGCGGTCCCTGTGCTTTGCCAAGCTTGTTCCAAGTAGGTGCTTTAGACCACTGTGGCTGTTGTATTTTTAAAGAAGACCTCTCTTCCTTCAACCCATCATCTGCCAGCATAGTACCAGGAGCAGGTTGATAAGTGGCTGGGCCTTGGTTGGGCAGAAACCTGGTCCCCAGGGTTGGGGAGAGGACAATGCTTAGATCACCTCATCATTTCTCTTGAGCCCCCTGTGCCATTCCAGGAGGCTACCTGACATGGTGCCCATGGAGATGAGACCAGGGAGGGTGCTGTTACCTCTGTCCTCCTATGAGGGGCAGCGGGGGCAGCAAAGAGGGCTTCTTGGAGGGGAAAGGGGGAAAGGTGAGATGAGTTAGGTAAGCCAGGGCAGAGAGGCTATTCTCCTTCCTGGAGAATAGCAGCCCTTGATTTTAGCTCATTTCTTGTTTTTATTTCATCATTTCCCCCGGGTCCTCGTGTCTCCATGGCCCCGAGGCTGCTGCTGGAAGGCTGTGCAGTTGGGGGCTGGGGGTGGAGATGGGAACCACTCAGAAACCAGCCGCATACTCCGGTGTGATCCATTGTGATGGGGAAATGTTCAGGGATGGGACTGGATTGAGCTCAATGAGGAGGGAACACTTCTGCCAGGGCCTTACAACATCTCGAGGGTCTGAGGGAAAGGTCCAGGGGAAGGTGCAGAGTGGCAGGTAGTGAGGCAGCCCATGCACAGAGTGCGGGAGTGAGTGGGCCAGATCCACAGCGTCAGGCCCAGCAGGTGCAGCTGGGGTCAGAACCTGAGTGCTCTGTGGAGAAGTTGGCTCTTTTCCTGGGGCTGAGGAGGTAGGGGCTTTCCTTGGGGAGACTGCAGTAGGGCTTAGGATTAAGAGGTCTTTCTCTCTCTCTGAACTTTCTGATCTTCAGGCCAAGCCTGGTAGGCTCTCTTGGGGACCAGGAGTTGTAAGCAGGAGGGGCAGTTGGCCTGCAAGTCAATTTTGATTTGCCCAAGTCCCATCCTATTCGATGAGCTTCCGTATACACTGTCCTTTTAAAATTCAGGACACTTCATGGTTCTACTGAGGTTTATGAATGTTTAAAAACTGCTTTGCGGTCCCCAAAGTAATTTGACAAGTCTGACAGCTATTGATTAAAAACCCAAAATTATTCAGGCTGCAGGATGACTTGGGGGATTAGATGGAAAGTTTTTTGTTTCTTTAGTCTCTGTATCCCCTTCCCCAAAAAGGAAATGAGATGTGGAAGTGGAAGTGTGATCCCAAATGTCTTTTTGCAGTCTACTTTCCCAATTTTGCCTGAGAGTGGGGGCTGAGGGTTGGGGCTGCCCAGGGTGCTGAAGGCTGCCTCTTCTGACTGGGGGCCAGCTCTGTAAACAGTGCCACTGTTGGCTTACTGGAGACTGTGGTAGAGAAGTAGTGGTGGTCTGTGTGCATGAGGAGCTGATAGGGGCCTCTGTGTTTTCTTCAGTAGCTCAGCCTATGGAAACTCCAACCAAGAAAGAGGAGGGAATTTGCTCAGCGTTCATGGGCCCAAGGGTAAGAGCAAAGAGGAAGAGCGCATGAAGGGTGGGTCCTGGCGTCCTGTGATGGAGGGGCTATACTGCCTAACAGTGAGCAGGCTGCCAGGGTCCCAGACTTTTGTACTAGATTGCCATTCCCACTCTCCAAGCCTCAGTTTTCTCTTCAGCAGAGTAGACATGTACCAAAATTGCCTGCATGAAATCCTTTGGACCTGTGTGCCATGCCAGCCCCGCCCCCAAGGCGTGCTGAGACTTCGATTGAGACTGGGTGTGGTAGCACACACATGTAATCCCAGTGCTTGGGAGGCTGAAAACAGGAGGGTCACTACAAGTCCCATTCTGCATAGTGAGATCCTGTAGACCCTGTACTAAATACCTAAAAATAAATAAATAAAAATCTTTTGAGTTCACTGAGGGTGTGTAGCAGGGCTTCTCAGGCCCAGGTTTGAGTTCCTGCTCATCTGTCCACGAGGCAGTACCAGTGTGGGTGAAAGGTTTTTGGGAGAAGACGGGAAGACAACACCTGTCCTTGGATAGTGACGCGAGTCCTACCATTGAGCGCACAGGTGATGCGCAGTAAGCAGTTGGTAGGTCTTGGCTACCACAGGGTCAGCATCCACTGGGCATACTAGTACCAAGCCCTGGGCTGTATGCACTGAGCCTTAGTGGGCAATGAACCCCAATCCTGTTTTGGTCATCAGGGTGTGGACCCTCTTTGCCAGTGTAGCTTTGTGTTTTGGGGAACCTCAGCAGTCAAGGGAAGTCAAAAGGCCAAGGCTCAGCGCATGCATGGGATTTGTTCAGCAGGCTCCTGATGTTTTTGCTATGACCTGTCTGTGGCCTTTGACTGAGGAAACCTGGGGCTGAGGACCATGCCTCTGGGTTCTTTTATCCCAGGGAACCTTCCCAGGCTGAGTGGCCAGCCTTCTCGCCTTTTTAGGACAGGCCTTTCCTCCCCTGGGGCAGCTAGGCAACTGCATTCTTGTCCCCCCTGGGATCCCAGCTGGGCCAGAAGCAGCTGTCCCGCCTTCTCAGCAGCTGGTTCCCAGGCCAGCAGGGCAAGGCTGGGCTGGGGAGAGATGGCTCTGCTGGATGTTCCGGTGGGACGTGGCTGTGTTTATGTCCTGCTGCTTGATTCTCAGAAGGTCAGTGCCCTTGTCCTGATATGCTCCAGGGCCATGTCCAGACAGGGTCTCCCTCCACTGTGGGCAGAGAGCTCTAGCACTGCTGTCTGGGCCTGCCTACTGTACAGGCAAAGGTATGGCAAATGTGCTTGGGCCTGAAGGGACCCAGAGAGCTTGCTGAGTTTTAACTCCAGAATGATCAGGGTCTGCCAGCCTTGGGGTGGCAGGACTGTGGAGACACAGCTTGGCCAAAGCTTCGTCCCATTCTGGGCCTGGTTGTTGTGACAGCTAGTGGCATGTGACCAGGCAGTCCCCTTAGTATCAAGGAGTGCTGGCCTAGGATTCACAAGCAGAGGCGCTACCCCTAGACATACCCTCTTTCTCCTTAAGTTCAGTAAGAAAAATTAAGGACTTTTAAAAAAATCTGAGCATCCTGAGTGTGTTAGCTTTTTCTTGCTGTGACAAAATATCTGAGCAAAGCAACTTCAACAAAAAAAAGATTTATTCTAGCTAACAGTTTTAGTCCATGGTCAGCTAGCTCCGCAGCAAAGATGTCGTGGCAGAAGAGCCTCTTGGGACAAAGAGCCTGTTCACACCAAGGCATCTGGGACGCAGAGAGCAGCAGCCCATGCTGGCTGCTTCCTCCCACGATTGTTTTATCCAGTCCCCACCCTGTGCAGGTACAGCCCGCATTTAAGGGGCTCTCTTCCCTAGCTTTTCACCCCACGTGTCAGTCATGAAAGACCCCTCCTAAACACTGGCAAAAGTGTACCTTATGAATTTTGTAGGTATTTCTCAATTCAGCCAAGTTGACATCTGAAATTAACTGTCACAAGGACATTTGATTTGGGCAGATGAGGTTGGACCCAGTTTTGTACATTGAGAAAATAAGAAATTTGAGTGGTGTGGGGAAAGAACAGTGAGTGAACAGCCTGAGAAATTCTTGTCCCCTTATTCCTATGTCAGAAAGTCTAGCCTATCACAGTGGAAAGGCCAGCATTGAGAAACAGCATCTCTTGTCACTCATCTGTGTCGTTCACAGCTCTGTTGTGCATGAGTGAGGGGGCTGGGACAATCACAGGTGACTGATGGTGGTTGCTGGCGCAGACCCTTGCACTCCTGGACATGCCCTGCAGTGTCTCGCTTGGTCCTCAGAGCAACAGTAGAGAGATGTGTCATTTTCCCTTGTGGGGAGGAAGCAGACCTAGAGAACCGATCACTTTTGGCCCTCAGGGTGGTGTGCTGTATCAGGAGCAGAGACCAGTTGGTTCCTAGCCGGGCTTCTGCCTGTGTGCTACTTCTGGTGGCGTCTCTATATCCGGCACTTACACGCATGGGTGTGTTTACTCTAGGGCTCCCTCTACTGCCTGCCTGCACGAGCTGCCTGCCCTGTTGCCCCAGCAGCCCCTGAAAATGCAGGCACCCCACCTGTAGTGGGTTTTACAGGGGTCTCGAGCTCTTGCTGGTGTACTCTCAGCCGCAGCATGCCCATTGTCAAACCAAATGAGCCTGGCCACTTGGGGGTAGCTGGGGCTGAGCTGGCGCTGGCCCTTCTTGGTCCCAGCCCTGACTTGGGACTTTGTAGGGCAACCACCTCTGTACTTTTGAGATTTGGAGGGTCACGTTGAGCCCCTCACTGTCCAGGCTAAACAACCCCACTCTCAGCTTACCCAGCCAGAGCTGTGAACATACTTAACTGTGTCAGGTAGGGCTTTATAATTATGACAAGTTTTGTTTTTATTTTTGGGTTCCCTCTCTCCTTGAAATAATGAGTTTTCTGAACTTTTGTGTCACTAGCCTTTTAAGAGGAAAAGGGATCTGAGTTGAAAACAGCTTTTGGGTTGGCTGGGAGGCTATCAGATAAGGCTGTGCCCTAAGAGTTGGGACAATGTCCCCTGTTCTTGCTGCCTGGCTTCACAATAAACTGCTGTTGGGCTGGCTCTGTTTCTAATAGTGGCTTTTCCGTGCCCATGTCCATGCCCATGCCCATATTTCCTGGGCCCTGGGAGGGGCTCCCTCACCACATCAAAATGAGTAGGCCAGCAGTGAGCAGTCAGCCTGGCTATGGCTTTCTCTTCTCTGCTACCCATGGTTCCCTGTGATCGTGTGCTCTGTGGTGGTCTGGCCCATGAGTGACCTGGGTCTCCTGGTGCCACCTCCTCCCAACTCCTTCCTGGAAAATATAAGAATTCTCTGCCATGGAGGGCACAGGGAAAAGGCCTCCTGTGTAGCTAACCCAGCATGTGGGGGGAAGGCAGGAGACACAGGGTTGTCGTCACTAGAGGGCCATCATGGGGCTATAGCGTCTGCTATGATTTTGGAGATCCTAAGGAGGGCTGGGGTCATGGGCAGCAGAGTGCTGCTACAGGGGATAGGATGCGTCCCCGGGATCCCCTTTATCTTTGATATTCTGGGGCAAATACTGTAGTGCTGCTTTTGGGAAGTTGTCTTAAACAGGCAGCATGGTCTGGTGAACCCACTAATGACTCTTCTTTGTCCCTTCTGCCAGGCAGTAGCCATGTCATCAGCATTTGTGGGCCTAGGAAAGCCTATCCTCATCCCAGTTGATTTCCTTTCCGTACTGACCTGGGCTGGTAAGGTATTAAATTTTCGTCCAGGAAGTCTGAGGCTCTGAATCTCAGAGCTGAGCCAGGCCGAGCCCTACCTGCGAGGAGCCCCGCTGCCTGGCAGAGAGACAACTCCGTGGCGTACTTTCCCAGCACATCTTGGTGAATGCCGCTGTCTGGCCAGGGAGACTTCATGAGAGAAAGGGCAGTGATGAGAACTGGATAGGACTAAGGGAAGGAACTCTTGGCAGGAGGATGGCAAGGGCTTGGAGGCCTGCCTGAGAGACCTACATCTTGCGGTGGAGCGGTCCAGAAGTTAGGCCACTGCAGGCGAGTGAAAGAGGCAGGTAGACCCCCAGCCAGCAGCACTGAGTACCAAGACCTGGGCCAGAACTATGTCTTAGGGTCTTTAGAAAGACCCCACTCCATCAAAGACCCAAAGGCCTAGGAAGTGCCTCCCCCTGAAAATGTTACCTTTTAGCATAGTTTAATATCATTAACCATTTGAGGTTAAGATTCTACCTCTCTTTTTGTACAAGGAGATAGACCAAGTGTGATAGCAACATTGGGAGAAAGATAGGCCCCTGGGTCTCACTTCCTCCTCTTCACACGCAGGGAGGTTAGCATCTGTCTCTTGGGCTGTTGAAGATTCTGTGAGGTGAAGTGTGTGACAGTACCATGGTACCTGGCCAAGGGGTGCTGGCTGTGCCCAGGTGAGAAGTGGCAAGTGTATGGCGCAGCCTCTCTGAGTGCAGCATAGCTACACCGTGTTCTTGGCAGGGTTGTCGTGAGAACTAGGTTAGACTGGGAATGTGGAGGTGATCTGCAGCGGTGGAAGCACCTAGGTGAAGGCCTTTGCCCTCCTTGTTATCTCCTCGCCAAGGGGATCAGGCCCTTGCTGCTCAGGACCGCAGAACGGTAGAGGGGGAAGCTGTTATGACACCAGCCACTGGGAGAGGCCATGCAGTTGGGCCTGCTATCCCTCCTGTCCTCGAGAATCAGCCTGAGACCAGAATGGGCTAGGGGCTAGCAGAATGCCTTCATAAAATGGCATCAAACCCTAGACTGCACACCTATGGGGTGGTGGATAAGGCCTACACGCAGCGGGATTGTTTATGTTTGCATACTGAGCTCTGGCAGGTGAGAAACCTCTTCCCTGAGCCCATCGTCCCTTCCTATAAAATGGGTTGATGAATGCTCCTGGTAGAGTTGTGTGCCACTGAAGTGAGGAAAGGGATATACACGTGCAAGGGGCCGCTATCTGCCCTGTGCTGGGTTTGGTGGGTACCTCCTGAGAGCAGAATGGGAGCAAGAGAAGGACCAGTGCCTTCTCACTCTTCACCCATACTTGCCAGGCTGGGAGGCTGTGCCCTTGCTCCCTTGGAGCCTGGCTGTCCTGGGTGTTCATTTTCTTTCCCTCAAATGGCTGCTTGCTTAACCTGGCAAGGCACAGACAAGGTGAAAAGGAAGTGATCCAGCCATATTTGGCCTAAGTCGAAGGCAAGGTGGGGTGAGAGCCTACCGTGGGTGATTCATGGGGCAGGCAATCCTTGCTGTGGAGTAGCTGGAGCTACAGACATGTGACCTTATGGCTGGCTTCCTAGAGAGGTGGCTGTCAGGCCATGGGATGGTCCTGCTAGGGCCAGGGAGTGATCGAACGACTACTTTTCCTTTCTGAGCCCCAGTCCTCCTTATCAGCTACCTGCCAAGCACACAGACTGCAGCAGCCCATCTTCCTCTGGGCTAGTGGGGTGAGAACCAAGGTTGCTGTGTGTCAGGGCCCAGAGGGAGGATGGGTGGCAGGCTGAGTGAGAAAGAAATGTAGATGCATGAGCCCACATGCCCTGCCACCACCCACGAGCACTCCAAGGCCCAGGGGCAGCTGGGAAGACCTTGGAGGAGCTCCCATCCAGGGCTAGCTGCAGCCTTTGCTCATATCCACCCCCACGGAGAAGCTTTTGGGGAGGTAGCCAGAGTTGGGGCCATCCAGCTGCAGTCAGCTGGACTGGGGAAGTCCAAGGTACCTTCAAGACCCTAAGCTACCTCCAGCCCTCTGTAGGTCAGCCTGGGCCAGCTGGAACTTGTTTGTGGGACAGGATGGTGAGGAAAGAAGGGGATGGCTCTACAGTCACAGGCTCTGAGCTGTTACTGGGATCTGGCTGGGGCCAGCTGGGGTGTCCCTAGACAGGCCTAGTGTACTCAACCTCACCTCCCATTCCCCTCTGCTGTCAGTCAGCACGTTCAAGCACCACCGGCAGGAAGAGGCCTGGTTCTTCGGTTCCTCTCTTTGTATTTCCTGGGCCCTTCCAGACCCGCCTGGGCTCCCAGCATCCTGATCTGGTAGGGTTTTCCAGGGTGGGCCAGAGAGCAGTCTGATCCAGGTTCTGGACTGTTTGGGGCCTGGGATGTTGGGCCCAGGGGCCTACAGGTCCTAGCTCTTCCTAGGTGAGGTGACTTCCCTGGTATCTGAGAAAGGGTATCTTCCACTGAGGTATGAGGCCTACCTGGGAGGGAAGCCTGGAGTCAGGGAGATAAGCCGTCTGTGTTGGCGCCGGAACCAGCGTGGGTTCTCAGACAAGCAGAAGGTAGACCTCCCTACAGCTTTGGTCAGTGCTGTGGTGGGAAGGAGGCCAGACTTTCAGAGTGGTCATCAGAGGAAGAGGCTGTCTGAACACATAGAAGGATGTAGCGTGGTAGGTAGGCTGCCGTGTGCCTTTGCAAGCTGGGCATCCTGAGAGGGGATCCTGGAGGAGCTGTGTGTGCTGATGTATGTGGGCCTCAGGGAGCAGCTCCATAGGGCCCTGGGGCTGCTTGGGTGGGGACCAGGCCCACTTCAGCAGCCTCAGAGCTTTCCTCTGGTCTTGTCCATTCCTCGGGGGTTTCCAAAGCCAGTCTGATGCTGGGCATGAGGAGGCAGTGGGAGGAGGCTGACTGGGCCTTTGGGGGTGGGGTGTCCATGGGCTGAGGTCTCGTGTGCAGCTCTGATCCCTTGCACTGCCTAGACTTCCTATTGGGGGGGTTCATGTGCTTATAGGGCTGTTACCATGGACATAGGAAGTTTGGGGTGGGAGGGTGGCCTCTCAGTCTGCAAGGCCTCTGGGCAGAGAAGCCTTTCTCTGGATTCCTGAGCCTGTACATCATGGACCTTAGCCCCTCTTGCCCCAAATGCTCATGGAAATAGGTGTGCAGATGTGTGCCCTGCGGGGCAGGGTCTATGACTCTGCCAGGCTCTGAGTCCTTCCAGGTCAGGGCCCCAGCCCCTGCCTGGCTGAGGTAGGGAGAGAATGATAGACTGAGCTTTTGGAACATTGGAGCCAGAGGTATGAGAGTGTTGTGCGATGGAAGGTTTGTAGGCTAAGTCCAGGGAGAGAAATTTGCCCAGTTCCAGGAGTTTGGGCTACAGGCACAGGTGTAGGCAAGGCCTGCTCTGCTTCCATGCCAGCGATGGTCTTTCTAGGCCCAGCTAGGCTAGAGCTCTTCCTGGGTCCCAGCTATGGGAGCAGGTGCCAGATGGGTAGGTACTGTGCTGTTGACTCAGGAAGGGGTTGACTCAGGAAGTTGGCCTTTCTGAGGTGTTTCTTTCCAAGCATCAGAGCAGGTACTCCCATGGTGCATTTCCACATGACGTACTGAGAAGACTAAGGCACAAAGGCTGGATTAATGGGTGACATGGCCAGGACCATATAGTCGGTGAATGTGGGCTCAGGTCCAGGCCAGATCTGTCAGAGCCAATCCAGGTGCCTGTGCCTTGTGCCAAGGCCTACTAGGCCCATAGATGGGGCACGGGCCTCTGGCCAGGCATGCGGACCCCAACTGAGTCTCAGTGCTTTGGGTATTGTGCAGACTGCAGCACCCCTGCCCCCTGGGCCCATGTTGCCCTCATCTGCTCCATCCCTCTTGGTCTGGAGAATCTGAGCCCGGGGCCTCACACAAGCTCGGCAAGCACTCTACTGCTCAGCTAACAGTCCATTATTTGTATTTATTTGTTTATTCATTTTTGTGTTTTTAGGGAAGGATCTACAGGGTCTCACTACTAGATCGGACTCATAGTGATCCTCCTTTTTACAGCCTTCCAAGAATTACAGGCACACACTACCATGCCCAGTCTTGCTGTCTCAGTGGGCCCCTGGGGTGAGGCTGCCACTGTAGGCCTGGGGGATGGAACCTCTGGCCCCTGTACTTGCTTGAAGGTGCTTTAATCCACTGAGCTATTTGGCTAGACCAGTCCTTTATTTCGAGACAGCATCTTGCTAGGATGCCACACCTTGAACTTGAAACTATCTGCTCCACCCCCCTGTGTCATAATGCTAGGACCGTAAGTGTGTGCTGTTCATCCATATGATGGAGCCACGGAAGAAGTGCTTGGGTCTCCCCTGCCTCATGGGGCTGCTGGAGTGGTGCAGTGTATGGAAGAGGCCTCGCTGCAAGTGGCTTTCTGGGTGAACGCTGGGACAAGGAGACTGTGTTGGTTTTGGACAGGGGCTAGGCAGTGGGGAAGACCCCAGAACTCCAGAAAGCTATCTGGGCCTGGGTACCTTGTCCTAGGGACCTCAGGTCCAGGCCATGCAAGTAGGCATAGAATCTTCAGTTTCTTGCTCTCTGGAAATCTGAGCCCTTGCTCAGAAAAGAGGGACTAGTGGGTCTCTGTGCCACCCTTCCCCATACCTGTTTGAAAACAAAGGAGAGTGGAGGTTGGGAGGAGGCATGGCTGCCTTGGGAGGAAAGGAGGGGAAGAGGCAGGTGAGTGGGCGGGAGCTGGCAGCCACTTGGCTGTCACCCTGCAGGCCCTGCCTGACCCTTGTGTTGCCCACCTCCCCAGGTCCCATCTGATGCCAAGGCTGAAGGAGTCTCGCTCCCACGAGTCCCTGCTCAGCCCCAGCAGCGCGGTGGAGGCGCTGGACCTCAGCATGGAGGAGGAGGTGGTCATCAAGCCGGTGCACAGTAGCATCCTGGGCCAGGACTACTGCTTCGAGGTGGGTCCCACCATGGGTCTGGGTGAGGTGCCTCTGTCCTTCCCCTGGCCTGGTCTCCAGGTCCCTCTTGGACTGCTCTTTGGGAATGGCCAGAATCTGCTGTAGCTTTTGGCTCCTGGGAGACCAAATAGACCTGGGAGCGAGGAGGGTCTTATTCCTGCTAGAGGGTCCTTGGAAATGACGTAGAGCTTCCTCCCCGTGCTAGTAAGTGAAGTTGTTGGGACTCCAGTGGGCGAAACTGAGTAACAAAAAGCTGAGTTGATTGAGCTTCAGAGCCCATGTTGGAGCCTGCTCATGCCCCAACGCAGTTTGGCCTATGGAGAGGACACCCCCAACCTGGACCTGTTTCCTCATCTGCTCAGTGACAGCACCTTTCTCGCCCAGCGTCCTGTGACCCAGGGTCTGAGAGCAGAGGCTCAGTGACCCAGCCAGTGTAAGGCCCTTCTCCAAGATTACCTGTGCAGTTTCTCTCGGTAGCTGGGGAATCGTGGCCTTGAGAAGGCAAGATTTCAGAGTTCACGCTACCAGCTGAGAGCCTGAGCCACTTACTAACGCTGCCGGCCTTCCTCCGAGCTCCTCACTGTTTCTCTCCTTATTCCCATTGTCTATCTTCCTGCCTCTGTTTCTGGGAAGATTCCTAGCCCGTACCCACTCCCACAATCATGCATAATTTGGGGAGCTCTTTGGTACAGGAATGAGTCTGATAATGACAAGCTGCCACTTAGGAACTAGTGTGACAACCTCCTGGCATCTGCCTGCAGCCTGTGCCTCCTGCGTGCTCTTTCTGATGTAAGCCTTCCAGTGCGCCGGGTCTGGGCTTGGACTCCCTTGGCTGGGATGGCTCGGGTGGTCAGTGCCTGTCCACGTCTTCATAGCAAAGGCTGCAGGGGAATGTGCAGGCCTTAGGGTGCCTGATAAGGGGTCCGGCCTGCTGCCATGTGGGCAGAACAGGAGCAGGTTGGGTCAGGCTCCGCTCCTTGGAGGAGCCATCTAAGCAGCAACCAGGAGATGAGCAGGAATGAGACGGGCAGGGCATGGTGAAGGCTCCAGGTAAGAAGATTCTTGTGGGTTTGGCGCACAGTTGCTGGACTTTTGTGACTATCATTGTTGTCACTGTTGCCAGGCAAGAGAAGCCTCTGAAGGTGTCAGCTAGGAACTGAGGTGATTCTTGTGCTTGTCCTTGCTTTTCTCCTTGGAATTTGTGGTTCTGTGTTTAAGAAGGCTTTGCTTGCAGTGTGCGTTGCCATGTGTGCTGGGCAGTGTGCCCCATGTGCCCTCTTCCCCTGTCTTGGGAAGAGGGAGGTTGGAGTGACAAAATGCTTTCTTGTCTGCATAGGTGGACTGTGGGCCAGGATCTGGGGCCAGATAACAGGGCCAGATCACTGCCTGCTGCCTCCCACTCAGGGCCAGTGGGTCTCAGTCCATTGCCTGTGAAATGTGAGGTGCATGGACAGTTAGGATCCATGTCCTGCCTTCATCCAGAGGCCGTGTGCGGGCCCAGCAGCCACAGAGGCCTCTCACCACTGCCCTGTCTTGCCGCCACCCTTTCCCCTGTAACACTGTTGTCTGCCCCCTACAGGTGACAACATCATCGGGAAGCAAGTGCTTTTCTTGTAGGTCGGCAGCAGAGCGGGATAAGTGGATGGAGAACCTGCGGCGAGCAGTGCACCCTAACAAGGTAGGCCTGCACCTCCTCTCACTGGGGCACAGCAATTGAGGTGAGCTTCCAGCATGGGGTGGGGGGTGGAGGACAGGGTCTCTGTGGGGTGTGGAGTTGAAATGAAGGCGGAGCCCAGTACACTCGGCAGGGGTTTGAGTAGGCTGAGACCACTGCTGCGCACCTGTCACTGAAGCCACACAGTGAGGAGGCTGGGCGGGAGAAATGGCAAGTTTGCTGTGACCATCTGCCTGGAACTTCTGTCCTAGTATTCCCCAGTTGACTCTGGCTCATCTGTTCTCCTCTGGCCTAGACATCTGCCCCTTCTTGCGGGTGGGCAACCCTGGCCCAGCTTGGTGCCCTCTGTTGCGATTCTTTCAGGGCTCCTGCAGTTGGTAGGGACCCTGATGTAATCTCTTCTATGTCTGTTTCCCCAGCTGACTAGGAGACTTGGGCCTAGCGGCCATGACATCACTGAGGAAGTAGTTACTACTATAAGGTAGTTCCTTTGTAGACCAGCAACCTGAGAAGTGTTAACCAGCGCACCATAACCTGAGCTTTACCAGGCCTGTGCTGTTGTCTTTCCTCAGTCTCTCTTCGAGCCAGGAGTTACTTTGTCCTGTTTTATAGGAAGGCAAACAGGCCCAGACTGTGGTACTTAACCATGTGTGCCTGTGTAAGTGGAGCTCAGCCATGGCCATAGGACCCCATCCAGTCTTGGGGTCTGCATCACTGCCCCTTAGATACCCCAGGCCCCTGCGCTCTGGGCTGGGCAGCCACTGGCCCAGCTGACCAGCCTGGGCTCCTGTGCACCTGCAGGACAACAGCCGGCGTGTGGAGCACATCCTGAAGCTGTGGGTGATTGAGGCCAAGGACCTGCCAGCCAAGAAGAAGTACCTGTGCGAGCTGTGCCTGGACGATGTGCTGTACGCCCGAACCACGGGCAAGCTCAAGACCGACAATGTGTTCTGGGGCGAGCACTTCGAGTTTCACAACCTGCCGCCTCTGCGTACAGTCACCGTCCACCTGTACCGGGAGACCGACAAGAAGAAGAAGAAGGAGCGCAACAGCTATTTGGGCCTGGTGAGCCTGCCCGCCGCCTCGGTGGCTGGGCGGCAGTTTGTAGAGAAGTGGTACCCCGTGGTGACACCCAACCCCAAGGGCGGCAAGGGGCCAGGGCCCATGATCCGCATCAAGGCACGCTACCAGACCATCACCATCCTGCCCATGGAGATGTACAAGGAGTTCGCTGAGCACATCACCAACCACTACCTGGGGCTGTGCGCAGCCCTGGAGCCCATCCTCAGCGCCAAGACCAAGGAAGAGATGGCGTCCGCCCTGGTGCACATCCTGCAGAGCACAGGCAAGGTGAAGGTGCGTGTGGGCGCCGCTTATAGGGGGGCCCGGTCCCGGGTATGGGGCTGCCTGCCCTTTCTGTGTCCTTAGTAGGTACCCAGCTCCAATGGAGGCCCTGGGGACTCTGCTCACAGCCAGCCAGGCTCCTTGAAGCTGAGTTTGGTCATAAGGTGGGAGACTTTGTGGTCCCCGTGCTGGGGCTGATCCCTGAATCACGTGTAGACCTATGGGCAGGATCGTGGCTGGTAGTGTGTGAGGGGGGCCTTCCCTTCAGAGAGCCCTCTGCTGTCCCAGAAGGCTTGAGAAGCAGGGCATGGAGCAGGGCTCTCAGCATACACAAGGGCCCTGGACACATACCCAATGGGGTGTTGGGCTGTGTGTCCCAAAGGGGACATGCCAGGTGAGCCACATCAGCAGCCACAGCCTCTGCTTACACTGTCACAAGTTGGGCACAGACTTCACACACAGTTGGCCAGTCGGTCAGCCTCAGTCCCAGAGCTTTACCTTCACCTGTCACCTGCCACTCCTGGAAATAGGCCTACTCACCATGCCATCCCTCAAGCCCCACCCACCTGGTTTGGGGGACATGCCAGTTCAGTGGAGCACCTGGGTTCCACCTGACATCCTCCCCTCCCACTGTGCCACCTTCCTGGGGGAAGCTGTCCAGAGGGGAGGAAGAGGGAGGGCTGAACTTGGGTTGGACTTGGTTTGTGACATGGGAAGACCCCAAGCGGCAGGTGACCAACTGGCTTCAGCCTCCAGATTGGTGTGGTTGGAGAGCATGTGGCTTGTGTGGGGTTAGGGAGCTGCCCTGGGTCAAGGTCCTGAGCCCACATTTGGAGGTACAGGAGGCCCAGATGGGAACCGTGCATGATTCGGGTACCCCTTGCCCTCTTACGTGTGCCTGGAAGCCCTGGCAGGGAGGCTTTGGTAGGAAGTCCCCTGACCATTAGAGATCCTCTGTGGCCCCGTCTTCTGTGTGCCCACCCTTGGGAGAGGGAGTTGTTCCCTTGGCAGGGAGTGCCTTCGTCCACGTTGGACTGCTGCCTCCTCCCTGTCCCGGCCTTCAGCCTTGCTGGTGGAAGCTGCCAGAGGGGCCAGCAAGTTTGTTGGACAGTGGTGGGCTGGAGGTGCTAGGAGCTAAGGAGTGAGGAAGCCCATGGCCCCAGGGCATTTGAGGGCAGTAGTGGCAGGGCCCAAGCCTTTCCTGCTGCTGAGTCTGACCTTTCAGTCCCAGGTCCAGGGTCAGGGTTGGGAAGCAGATGTCTGAGAAGTGTAGTGAGGTGCCGCTGTGAAGGGCAGTCAGTGCCAAGGCTCCAGCCAGACTCGGTGGCCCTCGGAGGGGCGGGGCGGCAGTGCGTGGCGGCATGGAATGTGACCTATGGGTTGGTGCCTTCTCTGGAACACTTGGGAGCTGCTGAGGCTTCCTTGTGCGAGGGTGCAAACCTGGTGAGTGAGGTTTGGAGACAGGAGCCAGGCCTGGCTAGCAGAAGGCCGAGGCTCTATTGGGCCGCAGGTAGCTGTATCGCCTTAGACAGCTGCTTCGCCTCTCTGTGCCTTGGTTTCCCTGCCCCTGGGACCAGCTCCCTGTGCCCTGCTTGGGCCTGGCACCCACCAGGCATTCAGGAGGCTGTGAGCTTAACTGGGAGCTTGAGGACAGATGCTGCTCTTACCTCTGCTCGCTGTGTTCTGAGGACCGGACCCTAGAGAGTCACCTGAGGGTCAAGAATGGATCCTGGGTCTGAGTCTCAGTTCTGTATTTGAAAGGGCCCCAAAGGTGGCCTGTTGGACTGAGGAATTTCTAGAGCACCAGAAGCCCTGGTCCGTGCTGGTTTACCCTCCAGAGTCCCTGCCTGCCTGCCTTCTCCCCCTCCACGAAGTCATGGGTTAGCTGCGGATGCCAGGAGCCAGGGCTCCAGAGGGAGGGAACTGTTCTTTGTAGGTGCTGCTGCTAAGCAGGAAGGATGGCTAAGAATCCTGAGCTGTGTGCTTGTCAGCTGCCCTCCAGGGCAGGTGTTGGCCTGTGACAGTGAGGGACAGTGGAGCCACAATCTGCCTCCCAAGCCAGGGCCCTTCTTGGTGGACACCAGTCCCTGCTTTCACCCATTTGAGCATGGAGGCTTCCTCCCATACAGGGCAGCTGACCTCCTGTCCTCCTGTCCTTCTCTGCCTGGTGGGCACCGCCCCCCCCCCCGCCCCCCCAGTGGTCGGGTGGATCCTGGCAGTGTTGGTAGCAGAAGGCAGTTGAACCTGACCTCTTTGGCTCTCCTGTCTGATGGCGAGCCCTCGTGTGGCCATCAATCAGAGCTGAACAAAGAGCCTCACATGAGGCTGGGCCCAGCGCAGTATGGAAGCTGCGGCTCCATGCGGTGAGCTTTCACCGGGGCCTTCCCACCCATCTCCCCAGCTCTGATGTTACCAGCTCCAGGCTCCTCCCTGCCAGGCTCTCCTGCCGGGCTTCCATCCAAGCAGCGCCTGAGGTGGCACCCTGTTCCTCTGGTCCCCAGTGGCATGCCAGTGAGCAGCCTGAGAGTGAGGGCGACCCCTCTGGCNGGGCGTGTTGTCCTCATCCTTCCAGGCCAGCTCAGCTTCACTCTGCTCCCTTCATGCCTCCCCAGGACTTCCTGACAGACTTAATGATGTCAGAGGTAGACCGCTGCGGGGATAATGAGCACCTCATCTTCCGGGAGAACACGCTGGCCACCAAGGCCATTGAGGAATACCTCAAGCTGGTGGGCCAGAAGTACTTGCAGGATGCACTAGGTAGGAGGATGCTGGCTGCAGATGAGCAGAGGGCCGGGCAGGGCCCACCCAGCCCTCACGTCCCCTCCCTGCCCCTGGCCACAGGTGAGTTCATCAAAGCCCTGTATGAGTCGGATGAGAACTGTGAAGTGGATCCGAGCAAGTGCTCAGCCGCTGACCTCCCTGAGCACCAGGGCAACCTCAAGATGTGCTGCGAGCTGGCCTTCTGCAAGATCATCAACTCCTACTGGTCAGTGCTGGCCCGGGGCCCTTACGGACCCGCTCTGTCACCTTGCCCGTTCTCGTGTATGTCAGGTTGTCCACAGTGTGGCAGGTGCAGGGGTCAGACTCCACCTGCTGCCTCACCCCTGCGTGGCTGGACTGCTGGACTCTGTCCTGGTCCTCTTGGGTTCTCAGATGTGGGAGAGTTTCTGTGTGTCACGGGATGCAGGTTTTACCATAGGATACAGCCTGTCTGCATCTGTGCCTGGTGCGCACCATGATGCCCAGGGTGTATGTGGCACAGGACTGATGAGACGCCCTGCTTCCCGTAGGAGCTAGGTTCACAGCACTGGCTGCAACCAGCTCAGCAGAGGCATGTGTGGGTGCCTAAGCGTGTGGCATGCCTCCAGTTGGAACTGGAGAGCAAGAAGACAGGAGTGGACAGGCTGAGGTAGGAGGATCGTAAGTTCAAGTGACTTAGCCAGTCTGTATCTCAGAGTACAAATCAGGGCTGGGGGTGTAGCTCAGTGTGAATGCTCTGTGTGCAGCCCTCAGTACCACCATACAGACAGACTAGAGTCTTGGCTGTCCAGGAGGGTTTTGCTGCCACCCCAGGCTGTGGGTTTGTTTTGCCCGTGCTGGACAGCTGCAGGTCAGCCCTGCTGTCCCTTTCTGCCCGAGCCCCTCTGCAGCTGCGCCTCCCTATTGTGTTCTTGCTCTTTATCTTACTCCCCCGACCTGCATGCACTCCTTCCATAAGGCCTCACCCTACCCCCACTGTGGCCCTTCATTTTGCCAGGCTCAGCCCTCCTGGGTCCTTGCTGTCCAAGCTCTGTCCTAGCAGAGTGAGGCTGTGTTGGTCTGAATGTATTTCCTGCCACGTTGAGGGCCCCTTGGTGTAGGCGGCTCCACTAGCTCAGGACCGGGCATGCAGCAGGGCCAGGGAAGTGATTGGTGCTCCCAAAGAACAGGCAGAGGCAGATTTGCCAGGCCAGCAGTGGCTGTGGGCAGGGGACCAGGGGAATGGGCTAGACCCAAGTGAGTGCCCATCTGTCCAGCCTGTGTCCTGCAGGGTGCTTGCCGGGAGCCAGTAGGCATGCACCTTGGGCTGGCTGAAAGTGTGGAAGTAGGAGGAAGTGTACCCCCTTGGGGCTTCAGGAGCAGAGAGAGCCTTGAACTCCCTGGGAACACACTCCCTACCCCTCACCCCCATTCCGGGGCAGCTGGGTGTGGCCCATGGGAAACAGTGAGTGTGGATAAGGATTTTCCATTTTCTCTTTCTGGTGCCTGTCAGATTCTTTGTTCTCTGAGCAAGGCCATTAGTAGATAATGTTGTATGCCCCTGTTCTGTGCCAGGCGCTACAGGGGCCAGGACTACGACCCCCACCCCCCACCCCCCCGCTTCCTCTGCAGCAGCCCTGACAGTTGAGGCTGGCCGGCCCTTCTGTAGTCTCTGTGCTTCAGCCTGCAGAGGTATCCATGGACTTGATAGGGCACCCTGCTCTCAGTGGAGGGGACAGGAGATAAAAGCTCAGGAGGGCCAGGGTCAACCAGAGCCTCAGTCAGGTCACCCTGAGAATATTGAATAGCCAGCCTCAGATTACCAGGGGCTCATCTGTCCCCAAGTGGGAGGTGCATTTTTTAGGGCAAAAAGGTAGGAAAAAGACTTAAAGACTGGCCTTAAAGACTTAAAGA
>NDGM011160887.1:0-12916 GCA_002564305.1 Octomys mimax | reverse complement strand
TCTCTCTCTCTCTCTCTCTCTCTCTCTCTCTCTCTCTTTCTCTCTTCCCCCTTATATTTTTGTGAGCATTTTCCACAGCTTATCCTCATCAGGTTGTTACTACCAAAAAAAGCTTGGTATCATCTACTAAATAGCACTTTTCATTTATATCCTCATTTACACCATTATTGTATGAGATATTAAATTACCTTACCAAGAGGGATAACAAGCCAACACACAGCAGTTATTTCAGGTAATCTATTTTTTAAGCAATTCTCCACCTATAACATTTGATAAGCTATCTCTTCTCCTTTCATTCCCTGACATAAGTGTGTATCTATTCAAGCTCATGCTTCCTAGCATTCAGTTCTGGAGTGAAGGAAATTAGCATTTGCTAAAGGCATCAGAGAGTTTACTATATTGCCAAGGCTCACAAAACTCAGTAATGGACAGCTATTATTTACTTTTTTGGTTATACCTTTATTTACTCTACTGGGTAACTCTGCTGAGCAAAGATCGGCACTGTTTACCCTCAAAATAAAGCTGTGGCATGCCCCTCACCTCTCATCTCATGTAGGCTATGCTTCTTTAAGTGTTCAATGAACCTCCCTACATTACATTTTGTACCAATCTGTTAGGTATGCAAGTGAGAGTTACTGCTCTGTAATTCTAAGGCTTTCTACAACACTATTTTTACAGATGGTGTCCAAATACAGGTAAACTCAAAATACATAAAAACACCACTTTCATTTATAATGTTAAACCTCAGGACAAGCCACAAGAACAAATATACCAGTCTATACCAACTCATGCTTTGTTAGTCATTAGCTTTATTGACATCACCACTTTCAGCAGAGTCACACCTCAGTGCCTAGTTGAAATATAAGATTAAAAAACTTCTGACCATATTCTTGAGCATGAAAACATTATGTCAGCTATTTTTACCTCAGAGAGAGAGAGAGAGAGAGAGAGAGAGAGAGAGAGAGATTTTACTTTTCTCATGATGCTTGTTGCTTGTGGTTTGGAGACTTTCTGGATTTTACCCTTTAGAGGTTCTAGTATTACAATTATCTAGTGGTTAGGGCCAAATATGTTTTAAAACATCTTTCTTTGAACTAGGCAAGTATCTCCACAACAAATCTTCTGCCTTCCAATATCAGTAATACCAAGAATGATAAACTCTGGTTTATGATGTTGTTTTTTGTGTCTGTTCACTCATTTCACTAGCACCATCTCTGAAAGATTGCTCCTTAAGTCGGTTATAATCACAAACATTGATATATTTTGAGAAGTATCCTGTAGTGCATGACTAATGTATTATTCGTATCTGTTAATAAATTTTATTGTCTTTTGTACTTTATTATGACTTTTATTGTTTATACAAGTATCTTCTCGTATTATCATTTTTTTTTTCAACCTCAAAATTCCATGTTTATTACAAAGACCAGTGGTGATTCTTATGGAGGTCTTCACGATAGGATTTCTGGTAATGAGCACAGGCACCAGGGCCTCTAAACTTTTTGGATTCTCAGTGACAGGGGTCAGGTACCAACAAGGTCTGGTCATACTGGATGAGAATATCTTTGATCTCTTTCCTGGAAGCTTCATCAACACATTTCTGGCAATAGGCCTCCAGGGATTTGGAGATGGACTGATGGATAGCATATATCTGGGCAACATGATCACCATCCTTCACATGGACACGGATGTCAACACCAGCAAACTGCTCCTTGCCCAGAAGCAGAACAGGCTCCAGTAACTTGTATTGCAGTGTGTGCAGCTCGATCATCTACAGGGGATGCCCATGCACCTTGATGAAGCCATTGCCCTTCTTGCAGTGTGCCACAGCTGTGGCTATCCTCTTGCAACTGAAGACTTGAACAGACTACAGCGGGCCCTTAGATGGCATGTGTTGCTAGCGCAGACTCTAGATCTCACCCAGCAGCACCACAATAGGAAAAGGTTATCTTGTATCACTTTTACACATTTTCCAAAAGTTTCCTTAGATTTTTCATTGATTCCTAGATTGCCTTAGTATTAAAGCCCTCTCATCTGTAAGATTGTAAAAGATTTGCAACACTTATTAGTGGTTGTGGTGGTTAAGTCAAATTTGGTATGTACATGTTCCAACTCCACACAAGGAATGTAAACATGATATAATATAAACCTCCAGTAACAAGAAAAAAATTAAAAAACTAAAATGATTTTCATCGTCCCCCCCCCAGTTGTGTTAACTTCATTGATTTTGTGGTCTGTCCAAGAAATGAACGCTGCATACTTCTGTGTCGGCTGGTTGATGAAGGGATGGACTTGGTCACCGCACCTGCCCTTCCAGCCCTTCTCTGGCATTGTTTCTTTGGTATTTCCCAACAGCCATGAACTTACTAGTTTTGCTCCTCCACACCCTTCCACCATGTTTCCACCTTGGAGCCAGCCAATCATAGACAAAAACTGGGAACCACTTAAATCTCTCCTCCTATAAATTGTGGGTATCTGATACTGTGTTGCAGCAGTAGGAGGGCTACTGCAGTAGTTATAGGCATATGTACACTCAGGATTGATCTGATTTGGAATTTTTTCCCACAAGTTTAAAATGTCTTTATCTCATCATTGTTGAAAGTGGTCATCACACTTGAAATTCATAGGGTAAAGCCTGTTTAGCTTGCTAACAATGTAGAGATAGATTCAACTAGACAGTTAGTTTTGCAAAACAAGTAATTGTTTCCTAAAACTCCCAACCAATTGTAAAGTAATTGAGAGGTAGAAATGATCATATGTTTCTTCTGTCTACTGCTTTAAATCCTTTAGACCCAATTCAAATACTTTCATACTAAAGCATGGGGGAAATGCTAATTTGCATGAATGTTTTAGCAGTAATATTCATTAAGAATCTCATAATTCACTGCAGTGTGAATACTTTTCTTTCCTAAGATGAAATATGTTAATGAGAAACCTACTGACCACACCTCTTTTCTGTGTATGACCCATAGAACAAGAATCAGTACGGCAGAATCAGCAATTTCACAATCCTTGATCTTTGTCAAACAACTGCATGCTGACAGATTGTCAAATTTGATTCATTATGTGTGTTTTTCTCATATAAGGCTAATACACTATGACTTCTAGCTCTCAGCAAATTTAATCACCGTACCACTTCTGTGTGCTTTTTCACTTTATTTTACTTCACAGAAGGCATACGTGCTTTAAAATTTGTGCCATATGTGCACAAAATTGGAGACTTTTTGAGCTGGAAGGAAATTTTAAGACAATTTACTCTCAATCTTGTCATTTTACAGAGTAGAAACTGAATCATACAATGAATGCCAAGCTATGAATTAATCAGTCAGAGCAAGAGTTGTGAGCATCTACCTCACTGTTAAATACTATTTGTGTTTCAATTTTGCATTTTTATGTGACTTCAAATTTAGAAAAAAAAATCCAAGCCTGATTTTACAAAGAGATTCTTTCCTTATGAAGAAGATTTAAATAACTATTTTCTATTACACATTATAATTAGTAGTGACACATCTCATTAGTATATAAAAGCATAAATGAAAGACTTCTTTATAAATAATGTACTAGTCCATACAATCATTATGTACATTAAAATACCTCAGAACTTATTAAAGTCTTTTACTTTAAGAATTTATCTTCTATTGTACCTTATATGGTAATGAAGGAATGAACATATTGTGGATATTTTACCATACTATTTATTATTTTTTCACTTTGAGCAAACCATCAACTCTTAATTTCTTAACTGTAAAATGAATAGAAAACATTGTATTAATTATATTCCTCATAGTCTTAATATAAGATAAATGAGATCTTATATATTAACAACATGAGATATATAAGTTTACATTGTCATTATCATTAAAACATTTCCATCTCCTTCCCAGATATGCACAGCCTCCTCCATTATCAATGGCATACACCAGAATGCTTCGTTACACCCAGTGAGCCCATAGTGACACATCATCATCATCATCAACAACCATAATTCACATTTACTGTGCATTCCTAGTATAAAACCTCTAAATTGTAACAAGTCTACTGGTTTTAAAGTATAGTCAATATTATAGAGCCATATATTATATTTTAATTTTATTAAAAATCTCTATTCTGTTATTTATACTGATTTTTTTCTAATATCTGGCAACCATTGATCTTTTTAAGTTTGTATAATTTTTTTTAACATTTATTTATTTATTTGTGTGTGTGTGTGTGTGTGTGTGGCCAGCTCAGCCCACCTAGGGGCGGGGTTGGCTGGCATTAGTGCATATAATTTTGCCTTTTCTAGAAAGTTGTATACTTCAAATCATGCAATATGTTGCTTTTCATTTTAATTTTTATTTGTTAGCAATACATACCCAAACTTCCTCAACATGTCATGATTTAGTATTTTATTTAGTTTTAGGTGACTAATATTCTGTGGCTGGTTATGTCAAAATTATTTTCTAATTTTTTACTTAAGAATAGTTTATTTTGCTTCCAAGTTGATAATTACAATTAAATCTGCTATGAACATTCATGTGTATTATTTATGTGACCAGTAAGCACCAAGGTATGCTGCTATTGGTTCCTATCTTACTAGTTTTCTTTTTTGTATCAGCAATTGATCTTAAAATCTTGTGCTTGACAGGCAAGTGTTCATGCCACTAGCTATATCTGCACCTCACACTCCAGATCCCATGGTAAGAGTATGTATACTTTTGTAATAAACTGTCAAACTGTCTTCAAAAAGCTAGCTATGTTTTACATTCTGACCAACAGTGAATGAAATTACTGATGATGTTGATTATTCTGATGGGTATTTAGTTCTCTCATTGCTGTTTCAATTTTCAATTCTCTAAAGACATATGATTTTTTAATATCTTTTAATATTTTAGTGTTATCTGTATATCTTCTCCAGTGAGGTATTCATTGAGAATCTTTGCCTATTTTTTAAAATTGGATTTGTCTTAGTCCACTTGTATTGTTACAACAAAATGCCATTAACTGATTACCTACTTAGAAACAAAAATGTATTTCTTATATTCCTGGAATTTGAATAGCCCAACAGCAAAAGGTGACAATCTGATCTCCCTCTGCCGTAATAGCCAGCTAAACAAGTTTGCTCCATGAATGTCAGGTATAATGACTGCTTTCAAGCATAATGAAATAAAGACATTTTCAATGCATAGGAAAAAATTTAAAGTCAGAGTAATCCTGAGTGTAAATATTCCTCTAACTACTGGACTAGATTTCCTACTGCTGTGACACAATATCAGATATCCACAATTTATAGGAGGAGAAGTTTAAGTCGTTCCTGGTTTTAGTCTACAATCGGCTGGCTCCAAGGTGGAAACATGGTGGAAGGGTGTGGAGGAGCAAAGCTACCAAGTTCAGCGGTTTTTGAGAAAAGACTACGAAATTCTAATGAAAAGAAGGAAAAGACTAAACAAATAGAGACAATCCATGTTTATGGATAGGAAGACTCAAATTTGTACTATTTCCTCCAGCTTAATCTCTATATTTGACAGAGTCCTTTCTGTATTCAAAATATATTTTCAATCCCATCTAAAGAAGGAAAAAATCAACATCATATTGGAGACGTGTAAGGTTAGGGCACTGAAACTACCTCATCTCGAGACTCACTATCAGTCTATAGCCATCGATATAGTGTGATATTGGCAAGACAACAGGCAAACTGATGGAGCAAGATAGCCAAAAAGTAGGCCGTCTTGTACACTAAACTTCAACATAGAACAGCAACAACAACAGCAAATTGGAGAAGCGACAGTCCTTTCAACAAATGATGGTAAGACAATTAGTAATTTACATGCAAAACAATGAATATAATACACTTCAGAAAGGTTAACTCAAACATCGTCATTGACTTGCATTTAACCTACAACATTAAAAATCTTCTAGCAGGTAGCATAAAATTAAACATGGATGATATGGCGTATGACAGTTGCATGGCAGATACAACACCAAAGTACAATGAATGAAAAATATTGATAATTTAAACTACATTAAATATTAATAAATTGTATTCCTTGAAAGATACTTTAAAAGGAATAAATCCAGTCAGAGACTGGGAATAAATATTTTGCAAATGACACAACTAGTAAAAGATTATTCTCTAAATTACAGAACCAACTCAGAAGTCAGCCAACAGAAAATGAACAATTCTGCTGTGGCCTATTTTATCCTTCAAAATTCTTATGTTGGAAATCTGTTCATCAGTGTAAGAATACTACGAAGTTGTGTACTGGGAAAGTTATTTGCCCAGGTGGGCAGAGCCTTCACGATTGGGTTTGGTGTCTACATGGAAGAGACAGCAGAGTGCTAGTGAGATCCTTTCACTTCAGGAAGATGCAATGAGAAGATGCTGCTCTAATGAGCCTAGAAGTAAGCTCTCAGCTGACACTCAAGAAATGTAAATGTGTCGACTGACTAGGTTTGTTTCACCCCAATGTTTCCATTTTTTTCTCTTTTCCTTTTATTGCATTAGCTAGGACTTCCAGTATGATGTTGAAAGAAAGGCATGAAATAGGAAATTATGCCTGGCTCTTGATGTTAGCAGGAAAACTTACTTAATCACTGTTAAATATCCACTAACATTTTTAAATTGATTTTACATTATTTTGTACATAATTTTTATTAAGTTGATATTCACTCTGTTTATAGCTTTCCACATTTTTAAAGTTCAGGCTTAGGTGCTGGTATTTGTCAAGTGGTTTTCCTTTATTTTTCTTTTGTGGCCTATTCATGTGATGAATTATAGTAACTGGTTTTTGAACAGTGACTGAGTCTTTCATATCTGGAATATACTCCACTTGGCCTGGATTTTAATCTTATTTTAGCCTTAATATTCTTATAATTTGTTATGATTTTGCCCCTGTATTCATGAGAGGTATTGGTTTGTAGTTTTATTAGCTTGTAATATTTATGTTGACTTTGATATTAGGGCAATATTGGCTATGTATAATTAACTTGGCAGTGGTTCTTTATACTTTTACATTCTGGAAGAGTTTGGAAGAATTTGTAAATTTTCTTCCTTATCTGCTTTATCGAAGTCAAGAATTGATATAACTGGGATTTAGGCCTTACCAATATTTATGTTAGTGTTATATTTGGCTAATTACGTCTTTCAAAGAATTGATGAATTTTATCTAGCTAATAAATTTGAAAGCAGAAAGTTGTTCATATTATATCTTTTTATATTTTTATATTTTATTTATTTATCATTTATTTTTTTAATGCATTTAGGGCAGGGTCTACAGGGTCTCACTATGTAGATTGGACTTGTAATGATTCCCCTGTTTACAGCCTCCCAAATGCTGGGATTATAGGTGTGTGCCACGACACCTAGTCTCAATCACCATCTCATTGCTCCAGGGATTGAATACAGTCCCTGAGTCTGCCTAAGCAGGTGCTTTAATCCACTGAGCTCTTTGGCTGGCTCTTAGTATTTCTTTTTTTAATGTCTGTAGGATACACAGTGATATTCTCTTTTGTTTCTGATTTTAGTATTTTATTTCTTCTCTTTTTTTCCTCCTATGTATCCAGCCTATGAATGATAATTTTTATTGATGTTTAAAAGAACCAGCTTTTAGTTTCATTGGTTTTCTCCTTTGATTTCTTATTTGGAAATTTATTTATTTTGGCTATGATTATTACTTTTTCTCACCAAAACTTTGTATTTGGTTTTCTAGATTTCATTTTAAAATTGGAAGGCTAAATTACTGATTTCACATTGTTTTTCCTTCTAAAATACATTCTTCTTGCTCCAAAGTTTCTCTATTTCTTCATGTGCTTAATCATACAAACTTTTGAGATATATTTTCATGTTCATTTGTTCAAAAATATTTTTAATTTTTTTTTTTAATTTTTTTTTCGGATCCAGGGATTGCACTCAGGCCCTTGCGCTTGCCAGGCAGGCACTTATTCTACTGAGCTATCTCCCCAGCCCCTTTAATCTGTTCTTGAGATTTCTCTGACTTTTGTGTTATATAATAGGTGAAATTTAATTCTTAAAGTTTTGGGATTTTTATAGGTCCATTTAATTGTGTTACAGAAAATATATAACAATATTTCTATGCATAATATTGTTTAAGGCATTTAGAAAGTTTAAATTACTTAAATGGTTAAGTATGTTTAATTGTCAAAATGTGATCTATTCTGGTGTATGTTCCATGTAAGTTTCACTCAACTGTTATTTTTCTAATGCTCTTCAATGAAGTACCTATAGCTGTCAAGGGCACTTGAAAGTTGGCACTACATAGATTGCCTGTGTTGTTGGCAGTTGTCTACTTGCTGGACCCATCCGGTTTCAAAAGTTGGATTCTAAATTCTCCAATTAAAGTAAGAATTTAAATAAAATTGTCTCAAATACTTTAGTTTTTCTTCTTGTATGTTGGAACTTTATTAAATATTTAGTATATGCATATTGCGTAGTGTTAGGCATACCTGACGGAATGCTCCTTTTGGCATTGCTATTCACCCCTTTTTTCTTGATTATGTCACATGCCCCGAGCCTGCAATGTCTGACATTCCCATAGCAACTTCCCGTTCATTTTGATTAGTGATAACACTGTATCATTTCCTGTTTATCTGTTTTATATACCAAATGGACTTCTTATGGACAATATATGATTGAATCTTGCATTTTTTTTCCACCTTGACAATGTCTTTTAATGGTTATATTTAAACTGTTGACCTCCAAAAGAACTAATAGTGTTGCATTTTATATTTCACTTTTTCAAATGCTTTTGTCCATTCTTCAGTTGTTTTTTTCAGACTTCCATACTGTTTTCATGCCTGTTATGGTTTAACAGAGCGTTTTAGCTATTTTCTATCCTTCCTTATTATTTTAAATATACTTTAAAATTATTTAAAGTTATTGTTTTACATACACACTGCAGCATACATTTACAACTAACTTAAGTCTACTTTCTAATAACACATTGGTCACACACACTGTAGAAGCTCCTACAATAAATATATGTCTATGCCGTTTGTCATATTATAAAAATGTATACACATATTACACATATGCATATGTTATTTTATATGCCTATACAGTTCATGTATATATTTACTAGAAGGCTTATATAATTGTAAAAAGTCTAAGGTCCCACAGTCTGCCACCTGGAAGACAGACACAAACAAAAATTAATGTTACAATTTGAGCTTTAAATTTTAAATAAAATTGTCTCAAATACTTTAGCTTTTCTTCTTGTATGTTGGTACTTTGTTAAATATTTGGTATATGCATATGGCACATTCTTAGGTATACCTGACAGAATTGTCCATTTGTCATTGTCTAATCACCCCTTTTTTCTTGATTATGTTACTCAGGAAATAGAGAAAAATGGGAAATTAAGGGCATGAGCTTCTTTGCGATTTCCCCAGAAAGAAAAGAATGAGGCAGGGTGAGCAGATTTGGGTGAGCTGGTGTGAATGGCTTCAGTGGGCTCTAGAGGCAGGAGAACTTTCCCTCCTTCTCTGTTGCTTAGTGAGAAGGGCAGGAGTGGACAGTGGCTCGCAGTGCTAGATTCCATTATGGGGGGTGGCTGGCAGGAAAGACTCTGAATTGGCTGTTTTGCAATTGCAAAGTATATAAATGAGTGACTTATTTACAGTATCTAAGAATAACCTTTCCCCACACATCTACCCTGTATTCTCAGTGCAGTAAGGCAGTGATGTTAAAACACCGGAAGGCAGGGACCCGGAAGATGGCTCGACAGAATAAGTGCTTCCCTGGCAAGCACAAGGCCGTGAGTTCAATCCCTGGTTCAGCCAAAACAAAACAAAACAAACAAATGGAAAAATCACCACCAGCCAGACAATAAAAGGCACAGAAGGTATAACTCCCTCGATTCATTAAATTAATATTGATTATTTTATTATTTCTTTCTATTTTTTACATTACATTATCTATTTTTAAATGCTTTCCTTAAAATCATGGCCATGCTTATAATAAAAATCTAAACCAAATATCTTCATTACTTCCTGAACATTCATACAAGTTTCAGTTTTGCCTTTATGTTGAAGCTCATCAAAATTATCTTTTTCCTCCTCGCTTTCACTGTTAGTAATGCTATTTGCTTTATCACATGCAATGGCAGCCCTGCTGTGCTCGAGCTGCCCATTGTGCTCCATTCAGCTATTTCAACATTTTAATGTCCTGCCTGGCAAGCACAAGGTCCTGAGTTCAATTTCTGGTAGAAAAATAAATAAATAAAAGAAATTAATGTAACATAATTAGATATTAAAAAAAGAAACTATGAAAACAATCTGTTTGCTTCTATGAATAATAAAATAAATATGATAACAAAGTCATTACAGAATAACAATAATTGATGTACTGTTACTGGGCTTTGGCATACTGGAGTTTTGTAGGTTCTTTCGTTCTGTCCTAAACAAAGAACTGGGCAAGACAAGCATAAAAGGTCACAGGTTTTCCATTTATTAAAGATGAGAAGAGAAATGTGCTGTGTGGAGTGAGCTTGGGCTATGCTAAAGTAGGAAATGAGAGTGCTCTACAGTGTGAGTGAGCATGAACCACTGTGAGTGTGGGATAGCACAGTAAAGAGAACTCAGGGGGATGCCCCTTGTGTACCCCCCATTCTTCTGGCTGATGTCTGGTCCAGGCTGTCCCATCCCCAGCTGCTGGGTTTCTCAGGAGAATCCACAGGCAGAACTCTGGAATCTGTTCTACACAGGATGCACTTACCTCCCAGCCAGTCTGCCCCACTATCTCCTGCCTAATACTGTGTATCATGTTCTGAAAAGTGTGTCAAAAATGCTCTTCTAGTTTTCCCTCACTTGTCTTACACAATGTACACTTACACCAGCATTAAAAAGATTTCTTTACTAAGGAATGAATATTGTGAAGGAGGAGAATTTCGCAGAATAGTTATACTGCTCTATTACTGAAGTTGCAGACATAAAAACTTACAGATTTCCTTTCGATGAGAAATCAAAGTAACTGCAATGAATTACTTCCTAATCCAGAAAATTGACAGCTCCTAATAAGGGTCTGTGCCAACACCATGAGAATGGCAAGGCTGAGACCTGCATCTCTAGCAGCAGAGTAAACAGGAAGCTCAGGACTCTAAATATCTTGGCAAGTTTCCCAAACTTTCCTACCTTTACTTGCTACATTGAAAGAATCAGTTACCTGCATCCCCATCACTATTTACATCAGTGACAAAGGCCCAGCACTCCCAAGGTATTCTTTATGTTTCCTCAGCGCATTGATAGTCTACTTTGTATTGACATCCTCAGTTTCCTAACTCCTAAAACCTTAAAGCAATGGTTAGCAAGATCTGCTACACCATCAGTTCTTCTGTGATGCTTACTTTTTACTATCTGCACAAGCTAAGCCTGGCTATCTGGGTCCCACGCTGCTTCTATTGGAGCTCTTTCCAATAGAGGCTTTATTCTTTTACATACCTCATTGTCAAGTTTCAAAGTATGATTGATATTTTTTTTAAACTTCTACTTTCAGATTATTTGCATTCTTCTCCCTAATCTTTACAGCTTTGATCTTCATGTCATCAGACTCAACCCTACACATATCCTCTCTAACTTGGGGTGATCTGGGAGTTGCAATGCTCCCTTATGCCTTGGACTTTCTTCTTCTGGGTCATTTTTAGGCTTCTATACTCTCCTTATGACTCTTGTTAATGCCAATAGCTGTACAAATTATTATTCTAATAATTTTGCCTCTATGCCTTTGTAGTTCTCTAGTCTAGAATTACAATGCTCTCTACTGCAGTCACTCCGTAATGCTGTCCTTACCAATACATGCATGGTCTGTATAAATTCAATTCCACCTAATGTATTCTTCGGTCACAAATATAGTACTCAATTTGTCCTCCACCTAATATTCTCATTTTCTTTTGTAAGGTAGTTCAGGGTTTATCAACCTAGAAATACTTATTTGGTGGATTGGGTGATTAAATTTTTCCTTGTTGTCATAGAGGTTAATTAGAGAAGCAGTAGTGTTTAATATTATCCCTATCATTTTTCTACTAAATATCAAACTCTGCCAAAAATGCCTCCAGACACTACCAAATAAGAGCTGGGACACAAATTCTGTCAAAGTTGAGAATCTGTTGCTGAGAATAAACTTCATAGTGGATTTTTGTAGTCATCCTATTCCAAACATCACAGCTTTCTGGCTATTCTCATTTATTTTACCTGATAAATCCAATCTGCCACATACTTTGCCTTGTGTCCACAGAGTAGGGCTTCACTGTACAAAAGCATAGAACTGTGCTAGATGGAATCACTTTAAATTATTGATCTTTAACCTTGAGTGAGTCTTCCCAAATGACAAATATGGTGCATTCCCCAACTGGATCCATTCATACGTATCAATGTGCAAATCCTTACCTCCTTCTTTAATCCTCTATCATTTCTTCCCACATCTCCAAACTCTACCTAATTACATTAACACTGAAAAAAATAGAATTATCAGCGAAAATGCTCTCTAGTGTACCAACATCATTCTGAGAGAAAAACCTATCACTCAGAGAAGAATTTTAAAAGGGAAATATTTGAGTTTTCTTTATCCTCGATAGCTACTCTATCTTTCTGCTCTTTTTTATTAGAAAACTAAAAATTGCTTATTTCTGCTGCTCTGTTTTCTCTGGAATCTCTACTGATGTGACCACTGCTTTCACGATTAAACTTCAAAATGTTTTTTGCATTTCTTGTTCTCTATCTTACAGGTCATTTAGTTAAATCTCACAGCAGGTTTTTTTTTTTTTATATATATATTTATCTTGCTATTTCCCACAGCTGATTGCTATGTCCTCTATATGGAACATCCACTGCTCATTTTTTTTCTTTCTTTTTCTTTTACTTCTTTTTTCTTTCTTTCTTTTTTTTTTTTTTCAGAACCAGGGATTGAACTCAGGCCCTTGTGCTTGCC
>NDGM011160847.1:0-16777 GCA_002564305.1 Octomys mimax | reverse complement strand
TATATATATATATATATTTCATTATATATTGATTATATAATATAATATATTATGATCAATGAAAACAACAGTAATAAATAAATAAAATTTTAGAAAAACAAATAATAGTTATGACTTTAAACCCAGTTAATAACCCAAACATTTTTATGTAACTCATCTGAATAATTTTGTGCTTTGTAATTATTTAAAAGAAAGATTTCAAAATGGTAAAACAATATGTATAATTGTGTTTACTTTTGTACTACTTGTGAAAGCAAAGAAATCATAGGCAACATTAACATATTAAGCATGAGGGTAGCCATTTAGTGGGTTCTGTCTGTCAGCACTAAGAAGACAGTAGGGCTTACGATATGATATTAGCTGAATTTTAGTCACTTTACCAAGACCTACAGTTAACAAAAGAGAGGTTTACTTTGCTCATGCTTTTAGGGGATTTCGTTCATAGCTGGATGTAAGACGCAGAAATGGTTCTGGTGGAGGAGAGCTGCTTGCCTCATGGCAGCCAGGAACAGAGATTATAAGGCAGGGAGCGGACCTGTCCAGGTTAGGTCATCAGAGACCCAGCTCTTAGGGCTGGCTGCCCCTCCAGACAGCCCATTCAGCGGTGGACTCTTCAGTGGGTTCATTCACTGAAGAGTATAGAGCCAATCACCTGCTGGCAGCCATTATACATTTAGCCTGGGGTATTTTGAGGGCCAGGCTAACTCTGCACCACAACAAGGTGATGGTAAAACATAATAGTATAATTTTTCCCACTATAAGAAAAATACGCTTATGGACAAAGAGCACAGAAATATAGAAGTGCTCCATGCACCAGCAGAAATCCACAGTGCAATTACCCAAGCCATCCTGCATACATACACAGATCTATCTCTTTCTCCCACTCTGCTGGTCTATGGAAAGGAGGAGTTCATGCTTATCTTCTTTTTTCAGGTTTTTCCTCTTTCTGTCTTGTTATTTTCATACAACTTTTTTCTTTCTTTTTCAAACGTTGCATGCATATGTCGTATTCTGAAAAACTAAGTTGAAGACAATATTATGTGATACAACAAATACTGTCAAATTCATGTCATTTTTCTTAGTGAAATTCTGTATCATTTCTATTTGATTGATATTTTGTATTCTCTTTAAAAATAAAAATAAAATAAATAAAGGCAAAAATGCTTCCTATCCATATAAAATTAGTTTCTTTGAGTTTTAGACTTTTTCTTTTGCATAATTAAGTTATAACTACCTCATCCACTTTTTCTCATTGTTAAGTGAAAATAGTGCATGTACAGTGTGTAATAGAATCTCAATCTACCCTCAATAGCATTAAAAAAAAACTGATATGCTATTGATGGTAGTTTTGATATCAAAAAGTATGCAAAATAATTTGAATTGAAAAAATTTACTCCAGGTTAAAAACCAACAGCAGAGTGATTTTGACAGTTGGGAAGGGATAAATAGTGTTTCAGTCACAGGACATGTCTGTGGTAAGATAGCTCTTTAATAGAAAACTGAAGGAGGTAAAGGAAGCATCTGTTTAAGGTGGAAAATATTTTTCAGCTATGGGAAGGTCAAGGACAAATCCCTTGATGTGGGAATTTGTTTGGGTTTGGTGGCAATCACTGCATTATGTAACAGAATCAGTCATTGTTTAGCTTTTTTGGTTTGTTTGTTTGAATCTTCTGAGTACTAGGCCTTGGATGAGGGTAGATTTAAAATATTTTTTCTCTTGGATTACTTTAAATGACAAAGTTTTAAATATATACAATTTAATAAGTGTAATATGGCTGCCACAAAATACAGTGGCTAATATTGACGATTCACTCTTTTTTTTTCTTCTGTATTTTAGGGAAGGGTTTACAGGGTGTTCAGTGTCTTACTACTAGATTGGACTTAGTGATTCTCCTGTTTACAGCCTCCCAAGAGCTGGGATTACAGGCGTGCTCCACTATGCCCAGTCTCAATTGCCATCTCAGGGTGCCCTGAAGGCAGGGCCAGCATGGCAGGCCTGAGGATTGAACCCCAGGCCCCTGCACCTGCTTGTAGGCACTTTAATTCGCTGAGCTATTTGGCTAACCCAATGATTCACTCTTGACAGTTCACAGCTCCTTGCAACTGCTGAGATTTGGCTCTTGGCTTATCTTGACTGGCCTACTCTGCTGCCTGGCTGCAGGTACTTCTACTGACTGGGCTTCATGAACTAAAGGCCTCTGGCTGGGGCATCTCTGCTCCACCTGTCTTTTATGTTTCTCCTGGCTTGAGTTGGTGTGGTCTTCTAATGTTCTTGGAAAAAATTGCAAGTAGGATGCAATACCCTTTTCAAGTGTCCAAAAGCTGCAAAAAAGCCCTTGGAGTGAGTGCATCCTTGCCTTTTGTCCCCAGGGACTTCACTGCATGCACCTCACTCCTGGCGTGCAGTCCTCTCCTCATAGCACCACATTGGCTACCATCCCATGAAGCCACACGGCTGGACCCAAGGTCAGGGATTTCCCTCCATGTTCAGTGGAGACACCACCACATTATATATTGAATGGTATGGACAGGGTCAGAGGGAGATAATAAAGCTACTTAAACCAGTTGATTAACTAGTAATCATAGTTTGTTTCTAGAGCTTGTTTTGCATTCCATTGCTCAGTTTAGACAATATTTTGATAATATTTTAAAGGATAAATGTTGCTTTTGTGTTAATCCTGTCTATTTTCATGTGTTCAATAATGTAAGGGTCAATTTTATGAGTAGTGTTCTGTACATTGAACTTCAACCAAGTAAAAACACAAAGTGCATACACTTAAAGTTCTATAGTTAATAATGGTACAGTAGCCTATAGGGAAAATACTCAAGAGGGAAGTAAGAAAATGAAGTGTAGCAAATGTTCTTGTTGGTAAACTAACCAGCCAATTGACCTTTGGGGTGAGGGATGGAGAGAAGATGAAACATTCCAGCTAAAAGGATGAGATTGAAAAAGCATTCTGCAGCAGGCTGAGATGAGTGAGGTAGAGAAGAGAAGGAAGTGTCTTCCAGACAAAGACAATGACATCTTCAAACTTTAGAAGATGCAAAAGTGTGTGGCTCAGATTGTCAACATAGGCTCCATGGACTGGTGTCTCAGTGGACTGAGATTTAGCATTGATTCCGGCCACACACAATGTGTTTCCCCTCTGGAGCCTTCCTTTATTCCCTTTCCAAGCTTAGCAGGCACTAGGCTGTTGGCTGCATTACCCATAATCCCTTTGGGCAACTGATGTGATATTTTAGTCCCAAGACTCCCAAAGTCAAGTTTTATTTTCATTATGAGATTGAGAAAATTTATATTTTGGGAGCTGCCTTGATTTATTTTTCAGAGTAAACTGGACTCCAATGGCTAACCTCACCCACGAGGAGGAGGGATGGATGGATGTACTTGGCCAATCACTGGCAAATCCACAATATCACGAGATATTTATAAACCAAGAGACTGGAAATGCTCAGAAAAATAAATGAAAATGTTCCTCGTCTGGAAGCCAGAGCCAGAGAAACAGCTACCATCTGCTCCTCTTGGCCCGGACGCCTGTGTTGGAATCGTGGTGCCGATTCTCCCTCAGAAATCAGTCAAAACAAGGCTTGCAAGGCAATTGCTCTTTTACGTTGCATTGTACTTGGTGTGGATATGCTAGATCTATTCCGCACATTGTTTAGTGACCCAGACGGCTCCTCCTCAGGTACTGCTAGTTATTCAGTCGCTCAGAACAATAGCCTTGGAATAGGACCACAGTTGACTTTTTGTTCCATTATACTGCAAATCTAGCCCATCAAATTGACCCCAAATCCTCCTGTTCATGTGTGTTGTATGTTTTTGTCAAGCCAATGTGGCCTCTCTCACCACTGGAGTAAGAGCTTTCTTACAAGCTCCTAGGCTTTATTTGTGTCATCTCATACTTTATCCTTCACATTGCAGCCACAGAAATCCTTATGAAATGTAAATGGGATTGTGTCACCCCACTGCCTGAGACTCCTCAGTGGTTTGCACTATGCTTAAGCTATACATCCGTGTCTCTCCATGGCTCAGTAAATAAAGTGATGAGAGTGCCCAAAGGAAGAAAGTATCAAGTGAAAATGGTCCTAGGGCTAACCCTGAAAGAAAGCACCACAATACATGAGAAAGCGCTGTATATAATCCAGAGTATAAAAATTAATGTCCACCAGCCCATACTGCTGTATGTATATGATCCATGCTAAATAGAGAACAGACAAGTCTCTTTGCAAAAGTCTGAATAGGTTGTAGAGAGCCTTCTTTTAAAGAAGGAGCATTTCTTTTGCTCCTAACTCCCCATCCCTAAGTGTGAGGGGCTGATCATTCATACAGCCTGCAAAGAGGGGAAACAGCTGTGTGGACATTTGACAGACACAAACACATTCAGGTGGCTGAGAGTAATCCCATAAAGGACTAGTTAGGTTAATAATGTTTATCCTTGAAATGATGCAATAACAAAGCTACATTAAATGACCTTTCTCCAAAAAGACATAACCTTAGTATAAGTGTTATAAAACCCCAAATGGAAAGACACTCTACACAGTATCTGACTACTACTTTCTAACAAAACCTCTTAATATAACCAAGCTAGGAGAAGTCACAGGGAAATGGACAGGGAGACACCAAGAGGAACCCAAGGGACCATGATGGCTAGATGAAGTATGGCTCCTTAAATAAGCCCCTGAGTCAGCAAAGGGGTCATTGTGGAGAAACTCAAAAATCTCAATAAAGTGTGGGCTTTGGTTGGTTGTCCTGTATTATCACTGGTATATGAATTATGGAAAATATACCACATCAGTGTAAGATAATAAGAGGGAAAACTTTGTGTAGGGTTCAAGAAAACTGTCATTTTTGCAATATCTACATAAAATTATAGGCTCCATTATTCACTGTCCTGTTTTATTATCTTCTGGGCACCCTGAATTTCACTTGTGTATATATTGCATAGTAATTTATTTATTCACTCCTTGACATTCTCTCTCACTATAATGCAAATTTCTTGAAGGAGAAGGATTGCGGACTTTGTCACAAAACATGAAGTGCATTTATTTCTTGCTCCTATAAGCATGCCCTGGGCATAAGAGATGGTCAGTTACATACGTGTTCAATTAGTGGCAGAATGGACTTCAGTATTTTCCTGAGAGCTGTACAATGGTGTCTCTACTAGGCAGCTGCTTCAGTAAAGTGCTCCAACCTGCAGCGCATGGTGACCTCTACAAGGCACATCCCACCTAGCTCGTCTGTGACCCAGAAGACCAGAGCATGACTGATTCTTACAGAAAAGAGCAGTTTTCTAAGATACGAATGATGAGAAAAAAGACTAGAAGCAGCAAGGGCATAGGAGAACGGGTGTCAAAGGCAAGCTCCTGAGGGCCACAACATGAATCAATGATCAAACCACATGGGGTAAGATGTAGCATTGCTTAAGGAGGAAAATTAGTCATGACGACAATGTAAGAAGCAGCTGCAGAAACACCTAAAATGAACATTTATCAGAGTGTTTCCAAATATACAATTGGTGTTTATGACCTTTTTTTCACAAACACCTATTTTGAACATGAGGGTTCTGTTGAAACTGCCTGCTTGCTGTCCATGTAGGATGCTCACAATGCACTCCATTTCTGTGAAAACAAAATGATCCCCAAAGAGAGGTCCTTTTAAGCAATACTCATCACATTTCTATGAATGTTGAGCTGTTCTGTCGATTAAGACATGTGGGCATTCTCTTCCAGACATTGTCTGGGCAGGAAGAGATAGGAGAGCTGCTCACACGGGTACTGAACCCTCTGGCTGAACGTTCCTAGTCACGTTTTGGAAACCACACTATGCGGTACACCTTTCGACACAATGCCAATGATTGCTAAGCCCTGTATCCTTCCAGGTCTCCAGCTTATCTGCTGCTACCACTAGAGTGCACCAAAATATTTATTACAAAGAGAGAAGCCCAGGGACACTGCTGCCTCTACAGAGTCTCTTCCTACTCTTTGGCAATTCTATCACATGAACACGTGCATATCTGTGAGATACAGGAATCCTCCAGAACCCCTACCTGAAGGGAAACGAGATTCAGTTTGGGAATAGAGCAAGGATTATGCCTTCAACTAGTGGCCCCAAATTGTAAGGAATGATTTTTTCTTTGGTGTGTCTATTTTGAATCATAAGTTGGTACTGGAATTGAAGGAAGTCTGTTTAGCAAGCGTGACACAACAGCTTGAAATACGCACAAGGCTGGCATGGAATTTGGTGAAAGAGCCTCTCCATGCGCCAGGGCCAGTGAGTGGGTTCTGCAAGTTCCTAGAATACAGCAGGGAATAAAAATGTTACAAATTCAGACTCCAGTCACCGTATTATAGCATGACTCATCCCGTAAACATCTTAACATGTCCTGCAGGCTCAGCACTGTCTGGGCTAAATTCTAAGCTGGATCTTACTCACACAGAATCGTAAGTTATTGATTTGATTTTCTGCCTCAAGGATACAACATGCCCTGCTTCCAAACATGTTTCTGTCATGCTAAGCCCTCCCATGATGTTTGTCTCAAAATTGAAGTTTATTATTAGCAAGTGGTTACCTTTAAATAAAGTCATATTTCCAGCACATTTATATTAAAAAGAATATTTTAGGAGGATCACTGCAGTGCTATGACTGAGAGTACTGCCTATCACTTATTCAGCCTTAGCACAAGTAAAACTTGTTTGTACTTCACATGTTTGACTTCTGTATATGAGATAGTTATTTTTATGATTACCACCATTGTATAGAGGTCAAGTCTGGACAGACAGGTTAAATATATTGCCAAAAGTTACAGAATTAGTGATTTGCAAAGCCAGATTAAGACCTCAGTATGCCATGGTGCAAAACCAGCACATCTGCATGATAAATGTGTTAAAATCACAATAATTTGACTTTGAACACACTGTCACGCAGATGCGCCTGTTTATTTCCACTAGTGGTCCGTGGTAGTCACAGGTAGATACACTGCACAACACGTTCTGTGTTCTTCCTTTCTCTTTCCCTCTCCCTTCCCCCTCACCTACACAGACACAGACACAGACACAGACACAGACACACACACACACACACACACACACACAAGCACGCGCGCACACACACACACACACCCTTGTGTCATTCTCAATTCAAGATGCCACAACGTACCTCATTTTAAAGACACTGCTATGAGGATCATGCCTGACTCTCACTATACTTTCACCTCTTACAAACAAAAAACCACAGACCCTATTAGTTCTGCACACAAAATATGTGCCAAATATATTCACCATTGCCATCTTAATCTAAGCGACCAGGCCTGATTGCTGAGCTTATTTTCTACATCCCATTCCTCCAACGGCACCAAATCCATTCTCTGCATGGGAATTGCAAACTGACATATTAGATATATGTCAACAAAATGCCATACATCTTCACAAATCTTTCATTAGATTCTCATTATACTGAAATACAAATTCTTTATTGTGACTCCAATCCCCTGTATCTTCCCTGTTTTCTTCGTGACCATCTAAACGCTTTCTCACAATGTCCAACTTAGAATGAGCATTGGCTGAATTGACAAAGGCACAGAATGGGCGTTGGGGTTTCTGGCTCGTGTGAGCTTCTAGCTCCTCCCAGGTTTGACTCCTTCTCCTGTGTGAGGTCTTAGCTCATACCCTAGGGCTCTATGAGCCTCTCTTTGCCGCTTTCTTTAACCACTCCCTCTAAATAGTCTACCATTCATCCTAACACTCTGTCTTTACTTTATAAATTGGTCAGAACCTTTTAGGTGCTTCTTATTTATGTAATTGTCATGAAGTGTCCTGTGTCCCTTCACACATTTCACAAGGTCATGGAACCATATGGTTCATTCTCCATTGTACTCAAAGTACTTAACCAAAAATGTGACATCTGGATTCCGGGGGATATTCAAAAGATAACTGCTGAATACTCTACAAGAAACACATCTAAAACTTAAGGACATGAAACAGCTAAAATTCAAGCCATAGGGCCAGCCAAATAGCTCATCAGATTAAAACATCTGCTTAGGCAGACACAGGGGCTGGGAGTTCAATCCCTGGCCTGCCATGCTGGCCCCACACCTAGGGTGCGCTGAGACCGCAGTTGAGCCTGGGCGTGGTGGTGTGCACCTGTAATCCCAGCTCTTGGGAGGGTGTAAACAGGTGGACCACTAAGAGTCTGATCTAGTAGTGAGACCCTGAACACCCTGTAAACCCTTCCCTAAAATACAAAAATGAATAAATAAAATTCAAGGCACAATAAAAAATTAAGTAAACCAGAAGAGCTAAAATAATTCTTCATCATGAAAAAGATAAATGAATGAACAAGAAACTTCAATAGAAAACAAATGTATTTATAATCCACTATGTTAACTAATAGAAATAAATAATCTAGCTGGATATGGTGCTGAATGTCTATAATCCCAGTCCACTTGGAGGCTGAGACAAGAAGATTCCAAATTCTAGATAATGTGGGTAATTTAGTAACTTAGTGAGACTCTGTCTCAAAATTAAAAAAAAAAAAAAAATTNAAAAAAAAAAAAAAAAAAATTAAGAAGGGCAGAGATGCAGCTGAATGCAAATGCAAAGGCCCCAGCTTCCATCCCCAGTATCACAAGATGTAATCCATTAAACTCATCGCATTATTTAAAGAGTGAACTATTTCACCATTTCAAGGAATGCAGAAGAAACACTTGATAAAATCTAATGTTCATTTACGTAAAGGCTATTAAACCAGGAATAGAAGGCAACGTTTTCAATTTGATGAAGGATTTCTCCAATATGCTTTTGGAAAAAACACATTTAAAATAATTGTTGTCAAGGACCAGTCAGATAGCACAGCAGACTAAAGTACCTGCTTAGGTAAAGAGAGCAATGGCTGGGGTTCAATCCCTGGCATGCTGTGCTGGCCTCGTCCCCTGGGCACACTGAGATGGGGACTAAGACTAGGCGTGGTGGCACACACCTGTAATCCTAGCGTTTGGGAGGCTGAAAACAGGAGAATTACTACTAGTCTGATCTGTGTAGTGAGACCCTGTACTAATACAAATAATAATAATAATAATAATAATAATAATAATTTGTTGTCAGAATCTTTCTTAAATTCACTTACAACATGGAGTATTATTTCATCATGCCTGGAGTAATAATATTTAAATAATATTCAACCGATGTAATAATATTTTAAAAGCATTAAAATTTAGGGGAAAAAAGCTTAACTTTGCTGCCTGAAACAAATGTTTACTTGGTACATCAGAAGATTCTGTGTTTAAACAATTACTATATGTAAGTTTAGGAAGTGGCTGTTTATTATGCCAATAACAAATGGTCCATTGTAGTTCTTTACAAAGAATATACAGTCTCTTGGAGATTGCGTTGTGTTTTCAGCTACTAAAATGCTCTTTTTTGTCTTTTGTACACAACTGACCATAAACACAGATATTAGAGTTCTTGAGCTGCCCTCATCTGAGAGAGAGGGGTGGAGAGGGCCATCAATTTTTGTTAAGGGCAGAAAACTAAGATAAAGGAGAATGATTGTATTTCCTAAAGGTGGATATATTCTGCAGAAGGAAAATGAGAGTCTCCTGCTTTACATTTAACTTCCCTGCCTCTCTTTGCCCATAAGCCAGATGTGGAATATTAATTCTTCCCATGGTAGTGAAACTTGCGCAGAAAATTATCAAGACAGGAAGACTAAGGAAAAATCATGCACAGAAACGTCTCTAAAATGCACAAGTAAAATTTCCTTTTGACATTCTCCCCATAAAAATCCTTTTCTCAGATTTTTAACCTGAAATTATTTTGAAGTGGTTTTATATTATTTTAAAAATATAGACATTGCTTTCTAGGTTGGAAATTTAATATGTTGGAATCCTGAGCGGCACACTTATGAAGGTCCCCTTAGCATAACAATTTTGTGCATCATGGAATTTAGCTACAGCATGTTCCTGTATATTGTGTTCTGTTTCAGTTTAATTAGTTGTGGAAAAATAAATCTACCTTGTGCTAGACTGTGGAGAAGAAGATGTATTTTCATCACTTAGGTCCATTCAGTAAGTGCTGGAGTTTAAACCTGCAATGCTGGATTGAAGCTCTTAGTGCTATTAAGGAAAAAAGCAGACATTGTTAAAGAGATAGATTCTAGTGGAGGTCTCCTGGTTATTGGGGTAAACTTTGAATGGAATCGTGGGGCCCTCACCTTTTCTTCATCTTTTTCTCTTCCCCATGGGCTCCAAATGGTTCAACAGGACCACTTGACTGAAAGATATTTAAAATGTGAATTGAAATAAACATTTTTCTTAATAAATTGATCATCTCAAGCTACAGTAAAGAAGCTGAGTAACACTATGAGCTTTCCCTGAATTCCCATAATATTCCAAGTACTCATGTAGGTAACACAAAGGGGAGATTTGATTCCTAATTTTCATGGATGAACACAGAAATAAATAGACTGTGACATTACGTGGTGGCCAATGCTTGGAAGACTATGGCCAGAGAAGCTACACAGGGATGGAAAGGCTCTTTACTCATTATATATATGGTCAGAATAAGCTTCCTAGGAGGAAAAGGCTGCAACTGTGAGCAGGCATTGCTGCTTGGCAGGAGTTCTTAATGAAGAGAGGAGGTAGAAGAAAGGTGATAGAGAAGGATAGAGACAAAGGTCCAATGAGAGCAAAGGTTACAGAGGGTCTGCATGCCACAATTGTTCCAAAAAGTAAAACATGATGTGGACTTACTAAAAGATTTTGGGTTAGAAGGATCACCCCCTGGAGTCCTGGGTAGCACCTTGACTGTGCTCTTCTAACCTTTGCAAGTGATGAAACGACCTTTCGTCTCCTTTAAGGCACCTGGCATATGGCAAATTATACAGAAGCCCTGGGAAATAAGCAGAAAAGGTGTCATGGGATGAATGGGCCAAAATGTACCCCCTTGCCTTCTCCCTGTCGACTTTGTATGTTGATAACGCTCACCTCCATCTCTCAGAATATGACTGCCTTTGGAGGTAGGATTGTTTAAGAGGTTAGTAGACCCAGATGAATTAGTGCGAGCCTTCATTTGAACTGACTGGTGTCCTTATCAAAAAGAAAGTTCAAGCACAAAAATAGATGCACGGGCCACGTTCGCAGAAGCAAGGCCACACGAAGGCGTGAGAGGCAGAAGCTGTCTGCAAAGCAAGGAGGGAGTTCAGGGAACTGCTGGAGCCTTGGGCTTCGGCTTTCTGCCTCCTGAGCTGTGATGAAAGTTCAAGCTAGCCAGTTACATAGCCCTAGGAAGCAAACACACATGACACTCCAAATAGAATAAAGCCTTAAAATAGGAGACGGGAGAGAAATGCGCAGGTCTGAGATGTAGAAAGACGGAGTTAATGCAATCTGATGAGTCACCCCGTGTTGAGAAGCACGCCTAGGGAAAGGACTCTGATTCGAAATGAGCGATTGCTGGAGATGTCCATGGAGAAAGAGCTGTGAAGGAAAGAAAAGGAAGATGTAGACCATGTAGACCTCACTGTTAGGTATGTTGGGAGTTTAGGGTTAAAAAAAAAAAAAGGCGAGTTAGCTTTTGTACACACAGATCTGAAAGTTCAACTGCAGAACAACTCACTCTAGAAGTCTAACTTTCAGAATCCTTATTCTTTAGAAAACTATGCAGTCACTGATGACGGAATGTTCAGGAAAATCTAGAGAGAGAGGAAAGCAAAACCCGAGGTTCTGAGGAACACCAAAATGTAAGATTTAGACCGAGGAAGGCCAGTCATTAAGGCTGGGTAAAGTGATGGGGAATTATGTGTGACACAGAGAAGATTCACTAAGCTTTGCAATGAAGAATTCAGTAGCTTTCTCCACCAAAAGATTTTTAATAGAACAGTAGTGGCAAAAGGTAGAGCTAAAAGAGTGATTTTGGGATACACAAAAGAAAAAGAGTAATAAACATAGGTGACCCAGATACAATATAGATGTTATAGAATTGGAGAAGTCTTACCATTAAGAGATTACTAATTTATTTAAGGATGGAAAAAATAGAGTATGGTTTAATAGAGATAGAAAGGATTTAGTTAACATGAGGAAGAAAAGAAAGAAATTAAATTAGTAAAGAAATGACCAAGAAAGTAGAAAAGGACAGATGTGAAAAAAACAGTTAGTGGAATTAGGTTTATACAGGAGCAGCCACAAGTAGCCTTTGGGGGTGGCCAAAATTGGAGTAATGTCAGAGTAATGTGACATCTGGTGATGGATGGGACTGCAGGAAATTGAGAGTGTCTCTTTTGCTGTGAAAGAGAAGGGTGCACTATACATCCCAGGTGATGGATAAATTGAGCAGGAAAACAGAGGTAACAGATTTGAGGAAAGCCTGGAGAATTTAAGCATCTTTCTCTCACTGTGCAGCTCAGACTCATAGTGATCTTCCTGTTTCAGCTTTCCCAACACTGGGATTTCAGGTATGCATCATCATGAGGAGTCTTAGTGGCTGGCTCAGCGGGCCTGGCTTGGGGCCAGCACAGCATGTGGTACCAGGGATCAAACCTGGGTCCTTGAACTTGCCTAGCAGGGATTTAGTCAGATGAGCTAGCCCCATGGCCCTTAAGATACTTTCATGATAGAAAAGAAAGAACACACAGAAAGCCATCTGGACTATGCCAGAAATTCATTCCTTGTGATCCAAAGATTCCCTGTGTATAAATGTAAGGACTAGAACCTGAGCAGACAACCTGTGCTGGGGATATAACCAACTCTTAATATTTTAAGTACTTATACAGTACCTACTTCTGCCAGGCAGAGTATTAGGGCCTACTGATAAAAAGATGATTGAGGTATCATCTGATCTTAACAATTTTATAAGCCCTGAAATATCTACTACAAAATCCAGAAACACATCAAATGCATGCCAATCTTTAAAAAAAAAAATCCAGAGTACAAAAACAAATATACAACTCTAAGAATTGAAAGAAGAAGAGTTTCAAGGTGTACTGTTAACTCACTGCATTGAGTAACCTTCAAGAAGTCTTGTACTTAATATTTATTTAAGCCTTCGTGCAATCTCATTGTGTCGTTGCCATCTCACTGATTTGACAACAGGACTAGAGAGAAACATAATGTAGCAGAATAAGGTCATCACCCATAGAGCAGGACAGGTGAGAACTTTGCTAGTTGAAGCTGAATGACTGGCAGAATCAGCTACAGTGTGTATTTATGGAAGGGGAATTCTGGTTGATTGGATTTTATGAATGAAAGATGAGGTTATTTTGCATTTGGGCCTGAATATTTCAGTCTTATTTTGCAGAGGCTGAGAAAGGATGGAAGGCTTTAGAAGAGAGCTGTTATCTTCAGAGCATGAGAGCTTGAGTAACAGGGATGGAAAAACAAAAGACACTGATCATCGAGGGACCACTTAGGAAGCCAACCTTAAAACCTACAAGCTGGAGCAAGGAGCAGCACACCAGTGTATCATTCACAATTCCCATCTTCCTCGTTCTGTATGATCGACGAGTCTTTATCTTCTTTAGGACCCAGTTTTTCAACACAAAATTGAAGAGCTCAGAAGAAATAACTTGTAAGGGCCCTTCTGAGGAATACAGTTTTTATGATGCCGAGGTTCTGGGCCAAAGCAATAGCAGTAGAGGAGGGGAACTCCAGGCCAGAGAGGAGAGGAATTTGTAGGGCTTTTGCAAATGTAGACTCAATTTGAACACAAATAAATTGTTGCATGCTTAAGCTCCATACATGGCACACATCTCCTTTGGGAGAACACATTACCATGCCTCTCTAGGCACCAAAACACCTGCTCACAATCCACACAAGCACCCCTCCTGGTCAGAGGGTACAATGGAAATGTGCCGTTTGTCTCCCCTCTGTTCTAGTTACTACAAAAAACAAACAAACAAACAAACAAACAAAACTCTCAGACTCATCCTCTTCTAGAAAGTTTTCTCACACAAAATGCATCCAGGGATGAGTTCCTAAATTCAATATACTTGCCCCTGTAGCAGTATGCTCTGTGTTCTGGTACTATCTCTCCACACAGGAGACCATCTGCCCCAACGGGAACACAGTCAGCCCCATGCTCTGGCTTCCTCTGGTTCATCCACTTGAAACCAATCCACCACCCTGTTCGGTAAAGTCGACCCCTCAAGTCCTTCTTCCTTCAGTGTTTTCCTCTTGTGCTGTCTGCATCAGGATTACAGCAATGAGCATTTGGGGCCTACAAGTTAACTCCTAACTCATTTCCATTCCCTGTCCATTCTCTACACCAGGTGATGAAATTTCTTTTCTCTTCACAAAATTCTGTGATTTTGTTATCTTTTTCTTCATGCCATTGATGTGGCAACAGACTCCTCCAGGAATACGATTTAGGGAGCTGAGCAACCTCTCAGAACTTTTTGCTGCTCTTTATTGTCTCAGTTCTGTTGCAGTACAATCAACAAAGTTGTATACATTTATAATATACCATGTGATGTCTAATACACATATCTTCATAAAATAGTTACTAAAGTCCAACTAGTTGACATTTCCCACAGCTCCTTTTCTTGGTGGAGATGTGAACACTAACCATCCACTCTTAGCAACTGTTAAATCTACAGGACAGGATAATTAACTGCAGTCTTCATGCTGTACAACAGATCCCCAGGACTTATGCATCTGTGGAACTGAAACTTTGTACGTTTTGACTAACTCAAATGTGTTTAGTTTTTAATTAATTAATTAATTAATTAAGCACAAGGTCTTGCCATACATGTCAGACTTATAGTGATCTTCCAGGGTCAGCCCACCAGTGCTGAGATTACAGGCATGCTGCACCATGCCCACTTTCGATGGCCAGAATAGTGGACCAAGGTTCTGGGATTAGCGGAGTATGTGGTACTAGCAATCAAATTGTGCTTGTCAGGCAGGCAGTCACTTAGGCCACCAAGTTATCTCCCCAGTCTCAGATGTGTTTCTGATCATTTTAGTTTCTGCTTAAAATGGTTCAATCTTCATAGTCCTAGACAGGAATGTGGAAGATTGGTTAAACAATCCTGCTGGAAAGATTTTTCATAATCTATTTTGACCTATCGATATATTTTATAGTATGGAGTGAAATAATTTTACTGCACATCTTTTTGACACTATTCATTGGATGTTAATTCTTTCATTAATGCTTTAACTAAAAATCAGATGGCAGTGGCTTGAGGTGGCACCTCTGAGTAGAGCCCTGAAATATAGATAGTGGGGGTTGGGGTTCTGACTGGGCCACCTCTGCATATTTCTGTACCCCTACAACAAGGCAAAGTTTGCCTACCGTAAAGAGAAATGAATCCACAGTTAGCTGCCATTGTTCTGAGCTGAAGTTCCTCGAATCTTGGAAGTTACGTCATTTTTATTTTCCTTTGAATTGGATTTAGTGCCTCGATGACCAAAGTGCATAAACGTGTGGGCAGCGAACGCTCGCTGTTCTACCCAGTTAAGTACGACCGGAAGAATTTTGAAGCAGGTCTCAACAATCATTCAACAGAGCCATAAAAAGTCACAGTTGAGCAACTTCCTGGTGATCCTTCTGAGACAAATTAATGACAAATTTTCTTCCTTTGTGGCTGACCCACCAAATTGTGCAAGGAAAGCCAATTAAACATTGGGAGACTTCTGCCCTCAAAAAGGACTTTGGTGTTAGAATCCTGGGGGCCACTGTTCCAAGAACAATGGCAGTATGTGACCAGTTGTGAAAGAATAAAAAAATAAAATAAATAAAGGTTGTCCTTATTGTGTAGCTACAAAATCATGCTATTTCCATAGAGAAAAATCTTCACATTTCTCTTCTCCATGATAGAAGGTTATGCATGTGTTTAATTCAGAAACACCTCATCATTAATGCACCAACTCAAAAGGAGCAAGGTGGTGAAAACTATCTCTTCTCTCATTTTCATGCATCTTGAAATTGTCAGAGATTATTATTCTCTAAGATATTGGGCTTATCTGTACATGGGGATTTTCTTTGTGACCTCAGTGTTTTTATTTATTTTTCATTATCATTTAAATTTTATTTAGCTAATATATTTAGGCTCAATAGGATTTTTGCCACATTAATTTGTGAAATAGTATATGATACCAATTACCTAATAAAATAGGTTAGTTTTAATTTTTTTGTCTTTTGCTTATTTGGTACAGCTTCTTGCCACACAGTTCAGACATGTAGCGATCCTCCTGTCTCAGCCTCCACAGTGCTGGGATTATGGGCATGTACCTGCACGTCAAGTTATGGCAGCCAATATGATAACTTGGGGTTCCAGAACCAGCATGGCATAGAGAAACTAATGACAGGTGCTGGGGATCGGAGCGGGTTCCTTGTGCTTGCCAAGCAGGCACTAAGACCTCTGAGCTATCTTCCCAGCCAGCTTTTAAAAGTTCAATCAGATATTTGCTAGTATGAAAATATAACTGTTGTCTTGAGCATACATTGAGAAATGTAGTGACTGAATATTTATCAACAGTTCTGTGAATCATATTTTCTATTACATGCAGAATCAGAAGTTAAATCGTTTTTAACTCGTTACTTTATATATGTAGTCTTTAGAAACACTTTTTTTCCCCAAAAATGCCTTTGTCTTGGAGTAGCATCACTGGGTGATTAAGAATACTCTTTTGTCTCTGTGTGTATGTGTGTGTGTGTGTGTGTGTGTGTGTGTGTATGTATGTGCTTCTATATATTGAACTCAAGGCTTTCAGACTAAGCTACATCCCCAGTTGTTTTTATTTATTATTTATTAATTTTTTGAGACAAAGTCAGTCTTTCTTTCTTT
>NDGM011160802.1:609-12023 GCA_002564305.1 Octomys mimax | reverse complement strand
GTGTGTGTGTGCAGGGTCTCACTACACAGCCCACATTAGTAGTGATCCTCCTGATTTCTGCCTGCCAAGTACTGGGATTAGAGGTGCAGGAAACCATGCCCGGACTCTATCGCCGACTAAGCGCACCGGGGGTTGGCTCCTGTGCTTACCTAAGCAAGCCCTTAGTCCGCTGAGCTATATCGTTGGCCCTAAGTTTCTTTAAATTCAATTTTATTTTATTTTGAAAAGTAAAAACAGAAACAAAAACAAATACAAAAAAGACAAACAAGGTAACATACAACAATATATACGTTACAGATTTTCAAAACAGGAATATCTAATTAAAATGGTTGTTATGTGATCTATTTTTATTGTCAAATCTGTTGCTCAGATTAACATATACAGTTATACAAGAATGGACAAATAACTGAGTATTAACGCTTGATTTCAAGAAATCTTAACTTTTTCTTGCTAAAAATTGGTTTGAAGAAATTGTTTTCATTAATTATTTAAAGATTATTGTTATTCAAGTCTCCAGTGCAAACTGTTGAACATAGAGGGTGCTATTTCATTCATGTAGGACACTATTAAATGCAATGTTGTTTATAACTCAGTAAAATGGAAAAACCGTTAGTTCTAATACATTATATGACTGCTGTTCATTTTTTTCACCTCTGTAAATCAATATCTTTCTCAGAATATCTTAATGGATGCTATAGGTTTTTGTCCAAAATGAGTAAAGATGTGAATATAAACGCATGGAAATATTTGTGAAAGTATTAACTTATATGTTAAATAACTCATAAAGCTGTCTGACAGCACCACTCTTCATTTGTAACACATGCAATAATATTTAGTGAGAAAGAAATTAGTCACAGTGAGTCATTAGCCATCAAATATCAAAAATGATAGAAAGACCAATAAATTCCTTCATGCTTCCAAGGAACACACATTTATGCCAAAATATGTGCACTGTTGTATTTAATCTCAGTGTAACACAATGTTTTTGGTAATATTTGAAGTAGATCTAATTATTGTCATGTTGTTTCTAGAGACATAAAGTTTAAAATATTGTGATCATTGTACTATGTTTTTTAAAGATTATCTAGCTGTCTCAAAAATGACAAAGATAGTAATGGAGTAATAGAACGTGTACTTGTGGGTTTTTTCCTAAGGAGAAAGCAATTAGAAGACAAGTGTGGAGTAGTGGGCGCTCCAAATGCTTACTATTTTACTCATTTCCTTGGTGGTGACTTCATGTGTTTCTACCTGCATTGCAGTGTTTCCTGCAGTGTAAAGTGTGGAACTGTTCCAACTTCTCAAAGCAGCCAGAGAGCACAAAATAAGTTATTAGAGTGAGTACAATAGATACAGTTACTGAATGTCATCTGACTTTTCATGCAACAGATAGTGAGCAAATCAAAGTCCTTTGTAAATACAACACATTGTGAATCCTAACTATGTATCTAGTCTTAGACACTTCAGTGTTAATGCCTAGAGTTTCTCCTCAAGGCAGTGTTCAGAAGAGAAAAAGTATTGTAAAATGATTTTTACAGTATGGGAATCATTTCAAATAATGTTGAGTGATATTTGGTATAATACTGCCACCATTGAAGTTGTGCTTTGGAGCATGACATGAACATCAATATTTTAAGAAGTTTTGGAGTAGAATAAACGACAACTGATAAAGTAATTCGGTTAGAATTATTAAACGATGGGTGTTCATGGACAGAGACAGAAAGCGCCCATTTGAATGGAATTGTTGGATTTGTGGGCTAGAAGAATTTCACATAACTATTGAAGTTAATCCTGATATTTGGTAAAGCTGTGCTTTGCTTTGTGTTTTGTTGTTTTTACCAAATTTTACACTGCACAGTTGAGAAGGCATAGAGTTTTGAACCTAACAGCTTGAACGCAGGTTGTAACTCAAGTGCTTATCATCATCATAAACTTAGAAAATGATTATCTGCTTCAGTTACCCATCTGTAAAGTGCCTATGAAACTATCTAAAGGCTATACTTATAAAATTACTGCGTGAATTAAATGATGGGGTTCCTAGTAGAATATTTAATAGTATACTTATATCACATTATTGGTTCCTACACCTATTTTCATAGATTCTAATATTAAGGTGATAGTTGATAAAATGTTTGCATTCATCAGTAGTCAAACAAAATCTCTACTCATATTTTCTGCAAAGGAAAACTATTATAACAGTGAATGTTAAAAACAGTGAATTGGTATGTGCTTGGTGGGCTTTAAATATAACACATATGAAGGTGTGTGAACAAGTGAAAAATACATTACCATACTGGAATAGGATCATTTTGAAATATTCAGCAACACATCTCTGTCTTAAAATTACACGAACCTCAAAAGCATTTATTTTCTCTTATCTGTTTTGCTAGTTTGACTGTGAAATCCACATACCATGTAACTGTTCTAACAGTGACGTGTTTTTGTTGCTGTGTGTGTCTCTTGATGTGAAGATATCATTACACAATTTAGAAATGCCATTACCGCAAACATAGCCTCTTATTTGTTGCTGAAAAAGTCACTCTTGATTATAGTTAGTTACCAGACTTGGGAAGCTGGAGTCTCCTTCTGGCAGAGATATATGGATACTTTCTGTCCTGCTGAAAGAATTGGTCAGGATAGTGACAAACAGTGCTACTTGAAGTTATATTTAAGGTATGGAAGAAACAAAATCTGCTGAGTCCCTCTCTTTTGTTTTTACTTTAGGCCAAATAAAAATAGGAAAATAAGTACATCCTACAGTGCGAGGGTAGGCTCTGGTGAAGAGGCACCTAGACATCAAGTTTAGCCAATCCTATGAAAAACCTGCTGGAGTTCTTGCAAGAAGTCCACGTGCAGGACCTTGAGAACTGTGTCCTAGGACTTTGCAATTAACATGTCATATCTGCTTCCCCATCCAGCTTTGTCAGGAGCTAATCTCTTGTCTCAATGTTATGGGAATTTCAAATTACTGTTCTTGTCATTTACAAGTATCTCTCCAATTTAGGGCACCCAATCTTGGATGTACTTGTCTTCTTATTCCACAAAACATGCTGCTTCCTGGCCCACACTTCTTGGCCAGCCAAAGGCCAGTGTACTCAATGCATTCTGATTTGTTTAATGGTACCAGATTAGAGTGCTCCAGTGACTACATGTATAAAAAGGGCAACATCATTTATCACTCTTTTTTGCCTATTCTGTTAATTTTCAACATGGAATCTAAGTATATTCCATTTACTTATTAGTTCAACTGTTTCACTGTGTGATTTTTATCTCCTTCAGAAAACAACTTTCCTGAAATGTAAAGATGTTCTGTTTGTTTACACTTAGTTCACCTGCCTCTACACTATAAAACTAGTCAATACACGGTACATGCCTTACTGAATATAACTGGCAGGGTTTATTTAAAATCCAGATGAAATCTCTATGCAACTGATCTTGAAACTACATGATTTGTACTAGCTTAATTGGTACTTCGTTAAGTTGCATTAGCATTAAAGCACTTAAAATATTTAAACTACTTCTAAGAGAAATGAGTATAATCCATGAATTATAGAGTAACTTAGAGGAGAAACAAAAATATAAAAGTAAAAATTTAAATTAAAAATAGATTTGAAAATTGAATAAGAACTTTGTTCCTATTTTATTTTTATTTTTTGGCAGAAACAGGGATTGAACTCAGGCCTTTGCACTTGCCAGGGAAGCACTTATTCCACTGAGCCAACTCCCCTGCCCCATTTGTTCCTATTTTAAAGAGGATGGGTAAATCTAAAACACAGATCCAGTGGTAGTTTTGCTGACTCAAATACTAATTTAAATATTTTTTTACTATCTCTTTTTATTTTTTTAAAGAGAGTAAAAAAATTAAAAGAGAAAAAACATTAGAAATGATACATATTTTCACTAAACAAAATAATAGGATTTCAATAATAGTTGTTATATTTCATAATGTATTCTTCAAAATAGTTGTTTAGATTATTGATAAGGAAATAAAATTGGTAAAGAAAGAAAAAAGAAAAAAGAAAAAAAGAAGATTTTAAAACGAGGAAGAAGAAGGGAAAAAAAAGCATTAACTGCTCCTTTCCATAGACCAGCTGAAATGTTTGGGTTGTTTCAAGATTTAGTTATGACAAATAGCACTGCTATAAACATGGGCGTAAATATGTCACTTTGGTATGATGTTTTCAGTTCTTTTGGAAAAATACACAAGAGGACCTGCCTGCCTTGCTGGCCCCACCCCCGGGGTGTGCTGAGATGGCAAATGAGACTGGGCGTGGTGGCACAGGCTTGTAATCCCAGCTATTGGGAGGCTGTAAACAGGTGGGTCACTACCAGTCCTATCTAGTAGTGAGACCCAGAACACCTTGTAGACCCTTCCCTAAAATACAAAAAACAAAACAAACAACAACAACAAAACCCCCAAACAAACAAACAAGCAAAAAACCACAAGAGGAGAATAGCTGATTCAAATGTGACCCCAATCCTAGCTTTTTGAGGCATCTCCACACTGATTTCTATAGTGGTTGTACCTGTTTGCACTCCCATCAACAGTGGAGAAGGGTTCCTTTCCCCCACAGCCTCTCCAATATTTGTTATTAGTTGTTTTCTTGATGATGGACATTCTTTTTGGGGTGGGATGGAATCTCAGTGTAGTTTTAATTTGCATTTATGTAATGACCAATGCTACGGAACATTTTTTCATATATTTATTTGCCACCTATAAGAATTTTTTTCTGAGTTAGGAGATAAGAGAGCTTGATTGTATTCTGGTTTATGCTACCAGAGTAAGATTTACCACTTTGATTTTTAATTAAGCTTTGTACACTGGGCAAACAGAAACATTTTAATAACTGACTGGTCTCACCTAAATATTCACATTTTAACTGCCCTTGCTTAAGAGCAAAAGAAAACAAATATACTCTTGTGAATAAATACGTTCTGAAGATGAAAGCTTTTGAGACTGCCTTCTTGTACTAACGATTGACTTTCTGTAAGAAATAATAGTGTTATTTTAAGAGCAATTTAGTTGTTGAGCTTATGAATAGAAAGGAAGCAAGAGTCAGGACCCGAGCTGGAGTTGGGTGCTCATGAGAAGAAGTAGGATGAGAATGGGCAAGGAGTTTGAACTTGAACCCAGAAAGCAGTTTGCATTCTCTTTCTCCCAGAAATGTAGAATAACTGGTTTTCTTTTAAAACCAGTTTCCTTTAAATTCTGCATGCCGTGTAACTGGTTTACAGAGTCTGAGTCCCAGTTGGTCATTTTAAACCCACAGAGCCAACCTGTGATAGGTGTCCACTTGACCCTGGGCTGGTTTGTGTGCTCTGCTCATCCATAAAAGGTTCTAAACAGGATCTGACCCGGCACTTACTTCTTGGGAACCCTTCTAGCTACTGGGAGCTCTTCTTTTTATATTTCCAACAAACACTTTCCCTTTCACCCGCTTTCTCTTTTCAAGTTCACTCTCTGACTTTGTGAGAACACAGGCGCAGCCTCTATGTTGATAGCTGTTTCATTATCACTGGAGAATCTCAAATACAGAAACACAACTGTAAACATTCTTTCACTGACTTACAAATTCTCTACTCCGAGTAAGGATTTTGGTTCTTAATGAGTTCTCCTCACTCATTTTCTATGTAGTATTCCTGTTTCAATCACCAGAACAATCACCGGTGCTTAGAATTTTAAATAAATGAATAATTTTAATGACGAATACCAATAAACGAATCTTAAAGTCAATAGGTTTTCAGAAATACGTTGTGGCCCTGGCAGGAGAGACAGCACCTGAGGTAATCTCTGGGAGGACAGGAACCCATCTTAGCAGAGATCAAAGTTCTTTTTTTTTTTTTTTTTTTCTTCTTTGTTTGTATTTTAGTAAGGGTCTACAGGGTCTCACTATGTACGTAGACTGGACTCGTGATCCACCTATGTTCAGCCACCCAAGAGCTAGGATTACAGGCACGCACACCAGTCTCAATTGCTACCTCAGCGTGCCCCAGGGCGGGGCCAGAACAGCAGGCCTGAGGTTCTTAGGCCGCTGTGTCTGTCTAAGCAGGCACTTTAATCCACTGAGCTATTTGGCCAGCCCGAGATCAGATTTCAGGTATGCCAAAGGGATCCATCCACTCAGTACCAGGCATACTTGTTGAAATCTTGGCTTTCCCACTCACTAAAAGTATAACCTTTGGCAAATTACTTAATTTTCTTTTACATTGAAAGAGATTACTAGTACTGCTAAATACATTAAAATTGTTCTAAGAATTAACTAAAAACGTTTTGTATTATAAGGATATACCGCATTTGGATTTTAAAGTTTTAATAGTTATTATTTATTCTGTAATTTCTCATTTATTTTTACAATATAAGTGAATTTGAAAAGTTGTTTTAATTAAGATGATAATTGTATACTTGTGGGGTATATTGTCACATTTCTTTTTTGTTTGTTTTTGTTTTTGAGACAGGGACTTCCTTTGTAGTTCAAGCTGGACTCAAACTTGAGGCTACCCTCTTGCCTCAGCCTCCTGAGTGCTGGGATTATGGGCATACACCACCATGCCCAGCCAGAGTGCTAGCTCTATATGTGCATACAATGTGCACTGAACAAATCAGGGTGTTTAGCACCTATCATATCTTAATTATGTGAGACTTGCAAGTTCTTTTCCTCTAATCTTCAGAATATATACAGTAGGTTAATGTGAAGTTGTTTTTACCATTTACGTTTGCCATTTACCTAAAAAATTTCTAACACAAATGAAATTAATTACAATAAATATCCTACCTGATAATCACATTTTTAAAGATATTTGATGTGGAAGCCTTACATTCCCCATACCCTGCTGGGGACCTGGTCAGACACCCTGGCCTTCTTTATTTCTTAATATAACTCCTTAGTGATGACTATTGCTCGGCTGTTGACTGTATCTAAAAGTCCATTGTGTTAAACACCAGTTCCTCAGGGTTGTATTATTGCAAGATGTTCAAACCTCTGAGAGATGTAGACTGTGGTGAGGTCTAAGGTCCCTTGGGTATGTTGAGAAGATTGCCACACCTCAGCCTCTCACGCTTTCTCTTTTGTCCTCCTAGAAACAAAGTGAATGGTTTTCGTTCATCACGCACCCCTATCTTGGGGTGCAGTCACCACAGCCCCAAAGCTTGGGGCCTATTGATTTTAGGTTGGAACATCTGAAGTTGTGAATGAAAATAAATCTTATCTGTACAAGTTAATTTTCTCAAGTATTTTATTACAATGAAGGAAAATTAATATAATGATATTGGTATGATCATGGAGAATTTTTTTTAATGTATTTGGTTGCTGCAGGGTCTCACTACACAGCTTGGACTCGTGGTGATCCTCCTGCTTTCAGCCTGCCTCCCCAGCACTGAGATGACAGGCATGTGCCACTGTGCCTGCACACCGGCCAGTGCATCCCACCCTAAAGGCGGGGCTGGTGCTGCATGTGGTGCTGATGATCCACCAAGGTCCCTGAGCTTGCCTATGCAGGTGCTTTAGACTGCTGAGCTATCTCACTAGCCCATCACTGTGCATGTTCACTAAATACATATATTGTACTTGTATTGAAAGTACTGGGAAGAGGAAGACAGAGTATATAAAACAAGGATATGACATAACTGTTTCCATGGAATATTCTCATGAATAATGTAAAAGAATATTCAGAATGTAATTTCAGTTTTGGAAGTTGAACTAGACTGATTTAGTTAATGTTATTAATGTTATTTTTTATGTTCCCAATAATGAATTTTCAGATGTCTTACCAACACTAAGAAGAAAGGGATGTAGAAAGTATTAATGTTTGATGTACATGTACCAATTCCCCATGAGGAAAACAATCAATATGTATAGCAAACATGCACTAATAATTTTTTTTAAATAAAGAGTAAAAAATCACTGGTAGCAAAAATAATCACTGAAAAGTCTAGAAACTTAGAAAATGTGAGGACAGAGTCACATTCAATGTCAAAACACAAATAGGTATCATTTACCCCAGAGGATGAGTTGAACTATGTTACACTTCTCTGTCCCTAACTTAGTTTTTTGAGAGTCAAGGCCCCATATCATTTTTATGGATAAAAAAAGCTACAATGGAATATTACTCAGCTATTAAGGAAGATAAACTCAAAGCTTTTCTAGGTAAATGAATGCAACTAGAGACCTGAATTTCTATCTGTTCATTGGAGCCTGACACTCATGAAGGCTATCCATGCAATGATGTGAGATGAAGGCTACCCATGCAATGATGCAGGACACGACTACTTGTGAAAACAGTGCTATCGCACAGTTGAAGACTCTGCCAGAAATGAATTCCTCAGCAACTTCTTCCTTGTCCTTCCCAACTGTTATGTATTTGAATGTATCTAGAGCTTATGTCTATGCCCAACTACATGATGGCCCTGAAAAATTAGGAATTGTCATGTTGTGCTTCTTCTTTATACTTCTTCCCAAACTAACTAAAAGAGATGTGATGACCAATCTAAAAGTTGGACACATGTCTTTTTGTCTATCTTTTTGTGAGAACTTCCTACTAAATTGAATTGATTCTAAAACTCATTCTTGACCAATAAGATGTAGTAAAAATGAGGTGGATTCACTGGCAAGCAAAAGGGCCTGAGTTCAATCCCAGGTTCTACCCAGGTTCTACCCTCCCCCCCCCCAAAAAAAAGAGGTGGAAAATTTACTTACAGCTTTTACTTGGATCTTACAGGACATTCATTCATGATTAGTTCACTCTAAAAACCCAGTCACCATATAGTGTTAAACATGAGCAGTCATAGGTAGGCTCTCTGATTAGCCATATCAGTTGAATATCTAGCTGTAAAACAATATCAACAGACAGTCACATGAGTAATGCAGTTTATATACACTCCCCAGGTCACCTTTAAATCTCCTGTAGTTCAATGAGAACCACTGAGAGGGCATGACAGTCAAGGATCTACTGAGCTCGGGAAGCCCATACATCCCACTAAAGAATAAAAACGTGGTCAGTCATAACAATTTGTTTTTACATTTAGAGAGAGAGAGAGAGAGAGAGAGAGAGAGAGAGAGAGAGAAAGACAGATGAGAGGGAGACAGAGAGAGAGACAGAGAGACAGAGACACAAACAGAAAAAGGGAGAAAAAGAATAAATAAATAAATTTTTTGATTGTTCTGTTTAACTTTTCCAGATTGCAAAGTTACCATTATTTTTTCTTAACAGTCTGACAGAGACTCAGTAGAATATACTTACTTTTTTCAAAGAAAGCTTGCAACACAATTCAGTTCAAAGTTGCCCTTCTGGGGTCTGGGGAGATAGCTCAGTAAAATAAGTACTTGCCTGGCTAGCACAAGATCCTGAGTTCAATCCCCAGTTCCACCAAAAAATAAAATAAAATAAAATAAATTGCCCTACTGGCTTTTAAAAGACCACAACACTACCTGGTGAACTACAGCATCAGTTATGCTTTTAGTCTCTCCAGCAAGGCTACTGCTGAAGGTCTCCTTACAAAATTATTGATTTCCATATATGGTTTCTTAATTATTGCTTCTTTTAGAATACACACTTAGAGTCATTCTGAATATATCCAGACCAACCACTTACTCATGGACTGTGCCCACCAATCCAAGGAATTAGAATATAAAGAATGAACTGTGCTATGAGGGCACAGAGTAAAGATTGTTCACAGTCACTATTTGGAAACAAATAAGCAGTGCTGGGGTTAATTATTTACTATTTCTAACAGCCATTGCAAATTGAATAATTATGGGGTCACAGTGAGATTCTTACTGAAATAAATTAATATTCTGTAATGAGTTTTAATTTTTACTTTACTGCTAGCCAATTATTGTAACAGGACAGATATAACAACAAATATATAAAAACATAGTGTTTCCTAATGGAATGCTGGACTACAATCAAAACAGACATCTCTCAGCATGTATTGTACTCAAATGGCAATTAAATAGACACTGACATGCTTTCTGATTTGCTTTCAAATTACTCAGTATGTTAATTATGACAGCCAAAAACAAGTATGATATGGATTTCAAATACTAATGTAGAAACTATGTGGACAGTTAACAAACACTACATTAGGTAATATGTGGATAATAAATAAATTTTTATTCAAATGGAGGGCATAAATATTACCATTGCTACATAAATCTTTAGAACATTTTATTTTTATTTTATATATTTGGTACAGGATCTCATTATGCAGCTCACATTTAGTTATCCTCCTGTTTTCAGCCTCCCTAGCACTGAGAGTTAGCGCTGTACCACCATGCCTGCCTGATCTCAGTGGCTGGGCCCAAGGTGGCTGAGAGGGGGCACTGACCCGGGTACTGGGTTTTGAAACCCAGTCCCTGTGCTTGTCTAAGCAGGCACTCAGTCCTCTGACCTACCTCACTGGCCCTAATCTTTAGAACTTTTGTTCATAAAACTTTAAACACAGTTGTGCAAGGAAGTATAGAGATAATGGTAGACTTCAAGTAAATACCTAAAGGAAAGTTGGACAGAACTTTGTCATCTTTGTTGCTCTTTTAAAACACTTAAATGTACCTATTGATTTAAATCTATGTAGCTTTGTACTTACCCATCATGTGTTCATCTAAGCCACCTTTCATCTATTATCAGTGGTTACCTAGATTCATAAATCTACAAGATAATGTGATGAAGTTGAGAGAAGATCAGAGTTGTAAAAATGTGTTCAAATTTTCTTTTTTTAGGCTGAAAATAGACATTAATATCATTCTTGGTCTAAAAGTAAAGTTGTTGATATTTTGCAAATAAAGAGGATTAAAAGGACCATAAAAGCTATAAAAATCCATGTAATAATTGTACCCTTGAAACACATCTAAACAATTATCAGAAGTACACTAAGACAACAAACTAAAAGACAAGAATTGCTGAATGGAGTGACAAGTTTTTGGAGTATTCCAGAGCTCTTTTTTCTGTTTATATTCTTGTGTTATAATGTCATTTAGATACATGATTTGAAATAAAATATAAATAATGAAGTCCAGATTTGTCATTCCAACCTAGAGCTTCCTGCCAAAGATTTAGATTTATCTACAGAACTCCCTCCTTACCAATGTAATGCTGTATCATATTGTTATCTTAAGAAAGAACTTATGATTTTTATTTTTAGTATGGTAAGTGAAGCTTTCTATAAGACAGTGGCATTTGTAGTGACCTATGAGGCATGAAGATAAATAAAAATTATTTTGTTATTTTTTAAAGAGAGTACACAATAGTATTAAAACAGAAAAGCTACAAATGAAATAGAATTTTACTTAACAAAATAATATGAATTTTACGATATTTATTGTAATGCATAGTGTCATCTTCCAATTAGCCATTCATATCACCAGATATATGCATGCAAAATTGGAAGAAAAAAGAAAGAAATATAGAATAAACTAAGAAGA
>NDGM011160750.1:0-10178 GCA_002564305.1 Octomys mimax | reverse complement strand
TAGAGATTTGATTTGAAACTGTCTAATTGCTATTTGTTTATCAATAAAATTATGAAAAAAAATTCCAGATGTAAAAAAAGAAAACCAGAATTCAAAAAGCAGACAGAGAAAAAAAAATCACATACAAAGTGAATCATTTTGAATTACAGCATACTCCTCAATGCAGAATTTAAAGGCTAGAAGAGCTTAGAGTATTTTAAGCCCTGAAAGCAAATAACTGCCGAACCAGTTTAATATATCAACAAAAGTTGCCTTCAAAATAGATAAAGAAATAAGGACATTCCAGGAAAAAAAAAATAGTTCAAGAGATTTATGCTTACCAAACTAACACTCCACAAGCTACTCAGCAATATCCTAGACAGATACAATGAAATGAAGAAAGCCAACACTCCAGATGAAATGAATAGATCAAACAAAAGAGTGTGAAAAGAAAAACAAAGGGGTCATTAACAAAGAAAGAGTACAATGTTGGGAGTTAATTTGGTTCAGTAATGTTTCTCAAGGTTAATGGCCTCAACATCCCAACTGAGAGAAACAGATTGGCAGCCAAGATCAAAAAAACATAAACCAACAGTCTGTTGCATTTAAGAAACTAATCTAATCTCAAAAGATATTCGCAAACCAACGGTGACAAGCTCTTTTAGAGGCCAAATGCTAAATTACAACCTCACACTCACTTATTTATGGTAAAGTGACAACTCTGTAATTAAACCTGAATACTGAGGTTTTAGTTTAGAAAAAAATGCAACTGGTACATTAACATTTTTTGCTTTAAAGAAAAACATAATAGCATTCAGGCCATACATTTACCATCACTGTCATAGACTAAACATTGAAGGATGAAAGCCAATATTGCATGCATCAAAACCTCCAAAACAGCAGGCGTAGCAATTTTATGCTCTGAAAAAGTAAATTTTAACCTCTAACTGATTAGAAGACATAAAGTAGAACACTACAAACTGATTAATGAAATAACCCAATAAGAAGAGATCACACTTGTAAATACACATGTCCTGAACACGGGAGAACCTATTTTCATAAAACAAATACTTTTAGACACAAAAGATCAAAAAAACACTATACTAACACAGTCATGGTAGGTGATCTCCCTAATTCACTTTCATAAAAAGATAGGTCAGCTGAACAGAAAACATTAATAAAATACCAGAATTTAGACCACAGCATTGAATATGTGGACCTAACAGATGTCTATATGATGCTCTACTCTACCCCAGTAGAGTACACATTCTTCTCTGCAGCACAGAGGACCTCCTACAAGATAGTTCATATGTTAATCCACAAAGTCTTCTTAAATAGATACAAAAATATAAAAATCACCCCCTATATTATCAGACCATGGGCAATGAAACTAGAGAAAACAGAAAATTCCTAGAAACCTAATAGCACACTTCTGAATAAATAATGGATTAAAGAATAAATCAAGGAAGAAATTAAATAGTATAATAATGATGCCAGTACAATACTTCAGAAGATGTATCTCTCACAATGTATTAAAATCAAAATGAATCAAAGATCTAAACATTAAAATAGAATAACTAAACCTACTAAAGAAGATAGAATAGGTAAAACACTTCAAGTCATAGGCATAGGAAAGGAAATTCTGAACAGAACTCTAACTGCAAGAAGAAATCATAATAAGAATTAATGAATGGGATTATAACAAACAAAAGCTTCTGCAAGGAAAAGAAAATATCACCAGAGTTTAAGACACAGCCTAAGAAATGGGAAAAATTTTTTCAAGATATTGTTTAGACAGAAGACTAACAACTAGCACATGTAAAAATATTAGACCGTTCAAACTAAAAGATCCCATCAAGGAATGGGCAAGTGAAATGAGCACACGTGTCTCAGAAGAAAAAGTAGCCAAAAATCATAGGAAAATATGTTCAATATTGCTAGCCATTAGAGAAATACAAATTACAACAAAGTTAAAATATCATCTTACACCAGAAAGAATGGCAACCATTTAGAAATGAAATAGTAACAAATGCTGGTATGTCCATGGAGAAAAATGAACCTTTCTACACTGTAAGAATGTGAGCTAGTATAGACATTATGAAAATCAGTAAGGGGACATTTCAAAGTACTAAAATTAGACATTCCACTTGATGTTGCTATTCCCCTTCGGGGTATCTTCCCAAAAGAGTTAAAGACATCATATTGTATCAACACATGCATACAATGTATCCTGCCATCTTTTTACATGAACACAATGTGTAAATAGCTAAATCATGGAGGAAGATCAACAGGCAAACGAATAAAGAAAATGTAATATCCATATATAATAGAATATTATTTATATTCTATATAAAGATGGTTACATTGGAGACTTTTATAAAGAAATGAATACACCTGAAAAATACAATGTTGAGTAAAATAAATCAGACATACAAGTTTAAATACCATATACCTCTCATTTGAGTAGAGAAAAGTACAAATAAAGAGCAAAATAAGGAACAAGAGAAAGAAATGAGAAGGGGTCAAGGGAGAGAAGGAAGAGATCAAGTAAAGATTTAATAAGTGTATGTATGTACATATACCAAATACCCAAACAAGAATCATGGAAGTGGGTAAAGGAGACTTAAAAAAAGAGGGAGGGAAGGAGAGAGAAGGGAAATTAAAAAAGAATCAAGGAGTCTTAGGCATATGTACCTATTTCCAAGGATGAATGCAAACTTCACATAATTCAGACATGTGCTAATAAATTAAAATTTTCAAATAATGTAAAACTTCAAATAAAATCCCTCAGTAATTAATTTTACTTAATTTCTCAGAAAAGATAGCTCAGTAAACTAAAAGTGCCTACTTAAGCAGAGTGCAGCAGCTGGGGTTCAATCCTTGGCCTGCCAAGCTGGCCCCGACACAGAGCATGCTGAGATGGTGATTGAGACTGGGTGTGGTAGTGTGTCCTTGCAATTCCAGCACTTGGAAGGCTGAAAACAGGAGCATCACTACAAATCTGATCTATACAGTGAGACCCTGTAGACCCTGTAGACCTTGTCCTAAATACAGAACAAAATTGTCAGAAAAGCTTTTTTCTAATTATTGTAATAATTAGTCTAATTATTTCTTAAAACATTAACAAGGGGTATTCCCAAAATTGTTATATAGATTGAATACAATCCCTATCAAAATATTATCAGCATACCTTACACATCTAGAAAAACATTCCTAAAATTTTTTTGGAACCAGAGAAGACCAAGTATAGCAAAGGCAATACTGGCAAACAAAGGCAAGACTATAGGCATTACAAACCCAGACTTGAAATTATACTACAAAGCCACAGAGATAAATTCAGCATAGCACTGGGGAAAAACATCCTAATTGTCAATGGAATAGATTACAAGATGCAGACACAACTACAAACATATTCAACCACCTTATCTTTGGCAAAGGAGCCAAACAGGTTCACTGAAAGAATGATATCTTCTTTAACAAATGGTGCTGGAAAAACTGTCTTTCCACATGCTGAATACTAACACTAGATCCGGGTCTATCACCATGCACTAAACTAAAGTCAACATGGACTAAAAATCTAAACATTTAAACAGAAACACTAAATATACTAGAAGAGAAAGTAGGTAAAAATCTTGAAGACATAGGGTTAGACAGAGAGTTCATGAACAAACTGCACTGAAAGTACTTCAAAAAAATCAACAAATGGGATCTCATCTTATTGAGAAGTTTCTGCACGTCAAAAGAAATCACTAACAGAGTAAAAAGGCAACCCACAAATTGGGGGGAAAATGTCTTAACTAACAGTCGCTCAGAAAAGGACTTCTATCTAGAACATATAAAGAACTAGGGGCCAGTGAGATAGCTCAGCAGTCTAAAGCACCCTCTTAGGCAAGTGCAGGGACAAGGGTTTGATCCTTGGTTCCGCATGCCATACCAGCCCCACTCCCGGGGTATGCTGAGACTTTGACTGAGTCTGGGCATTGACACATGCCTGTAATCCCAGCTTTGAGGAGGCTGAAAGCAGGAGGATCACCAAAAGTCACAGCTACATAGTGAGACCCTGCAACAATCAAATACATAAAAAAGAACTAAAAACTCTCAGCCCCCCATCCCCACAATTCAAAGACTCAATCCAAAAATGGACATCCAAGATGAATACACACATCTTAGAGGAAGAAATATAAATGACAATAAATACATTAAAAAATCCATAGCACTGATCATTTGAGAAATGCAAAATAAAACAACACTGAGATTCCGTCTCACTCCAGAAAGAATGTCTATCATCAAGAAGCCAACCAATAACAAATGCTGGAGGAGATTGTGGGGAAAAAGGAATACTTCTCTGTGATTGGCAGAGTGTAGCCTCATACAACTACTGTGGAAATTAGTGTGGAGACTCCTTAAAAAACTAGGATTAGAAGTTCCATTCAACTAAGCTATTCCCTTTCTGGATACTGTTCCAGAACTGAAAACATTGTACCACAGAGGTGTATGTGCACCCATGTTTATGGCAGCACAATTTGTCATAGCTAAATCTTGGAAATAACTCAAATGCCCATCAACTGCAGAAAGGAAGAAAAAAATGAGGTATTTTTATACAATAGAGTATTACTCAGCTATAAAGAAAGATAAGCGTGAGGCTTGTATAGGTAAGTGTATGGAACTTGAGGCTATTCTCATAAATGAAGTAAATCAGACTCACGTGTAAACATTGCATTGTCTCCCTACTGTGAGAACCTGAAATAAAATCTGAAAGGTACAATAGGTCTAGTAAAGAAGAAGGAGACTGAACACAAGCAATAAACAAATGAGATGAGGGAAAGAGAAAACATAGGGAAAAAAAGGAAAGGGAAAAATCATGTAAGTATATAAACAGGATAGCTAAGAAGATTATACTATTAATCTCTATCCTTTTTTAAGATATCAGTTAATGATTAAATTTTTACTTTGACCAATTTTACATGCTATGATCTATAATCTGAGCAACTACATTAAAGACATCAGTGTGTAATATAACAACCATTATTGAATACCTTTCATCTTTAATTTTTGGTGTTTTTAATGTGCATAATTTTAATGTCTTACTATTTTTATACTTTCTTTAAAATTATATATATATATATATATATATATATATATATATATATTCTCTTTAAAATTGTATTTATATGGGGGCTGGCCTAATAGCTCAGCAGACTAAAGCACCTGCTTAGGCTTAGGCAGAGCACAGTGCCCAGGGTTTAATCCCTAGTGTGCTGTGCCAGCCTAGCCCCCAGGGGCACACTGAGGCAGTGATTGAGACTGGGCATGGTGGCACATGCCTGTAATCCTAGCACTTTGGGAGGCTGAAAACAGGAGAATCACTGAGTCCAATCTATGTAATGAGACCCTGTAGACTCTGTCCTAAATACAGAAAAAATAAAATAATATTTTTTTGGACAAGGGAAAGTATTTCAAGGTTCATGGAAAGGAACAGTTAGTGTTATAGCTGTTTGATCAATCTTATATGCCTATATCTTGCAGTATGAGCAACAAAATAGATTGTAACAAAATATAATATAACAACCAGTGTTAATTTCCTGTTCTTGTTTTCAAAAGCAGTACTATTTTTATTGTTTTATGGTGCTTTGTTTTTGTCTTTGTTCCTGTTATTTGTTTTTGTTTTACTCTCTTTAAAATAAAAAAAGAAGACATTAACATGGAGGACTCCTTGGCTTCCTTTATATAATTTTATGTAGTTTTTAATTTTATTGCAGGAGTTATTAGCATGTTAATTATAAATACTTATATCAGCACTTGCTGGTTTTGTGTAGATGACATATAAGTTGAATTGATTTTACTAACTGGTGCTTGTGTCTTCCAGGATTTCCCTATTGCCTTTCATTATCCAAGTTTGACCAAAAAAAAAAAAAATGGCCAGAAAAAAAAGAAGTATATATGCTAGGTAGGAAAAAATACATTTAAAAAAGAGGAAGAAAAAAAGTGAAAAGGGGCCAGATTACATAAAGAATCAGCAGACAGCAGAAAGAGCTTTCTAATAATAACATAAATGAACAAAGGGTTGATCACCATGAAAGTACACCACGCTTTGTGGAAGAAGAGTTTCGGGCTTGTATGAAGGTCTCTGCTACAGATGTTGGCTCTGATGAGGCTGATGCTGGAGAAACAGTGAGCAGCCAGAGACTTTAATTTAAGGTAGGAAGCAGAGCTTGGAGCAAAAGAGTGGCATAATTTGACATTTGAAAAAATTTCCTCTTAGAGCTCTGTTGTCAAGATGAGCCGCAAGGACCAGCGAGATAGCTCAGCAGTCTAAAGCACCTGCTTAGGCAAGCTTAGGCAGGCTCAAGGGGCTGACGTTCTATGCCTGACACCTCAGGGCAGGTGGCCAAAAAAAAATGAGCAGCAAGACCAATCAGAAGTTTATTATAATTGTCCAAGTCAGAGATAATGGGATATTGACGTAGAATGATAGTGGTTCCCTTGATGAGAAGTGATCCGATCTTTAAGCTATGGACAGATTTCAGAATGGATAGAATGCCTAGCAGGACACAAAGAGAAAAACAAAGGATAGAAGAGGACTGTGGACTAAGAAAATGGAAAGATAGAAGTACCTCTGTCTGAAAAGTGGCACACTGTGGAAGAACCAACCTGAGGCTCTGAAAGAATAAAGAGTATTGCTGCTAAGCGTGAAATGTCATAGGCAGTTACATCTGATTCCACACTGGAATTACACATATGGGTGTTATGGATGGAGCACATGTGTTTTCCCAGGCAAGTTTATAAACTGAAGTGCCAAACCTTAATGTGAAGCACAGAGAGGTAATAAGGTTTAGATAAAGGCATGAAGGTGGGACCTACATGAAGGAACTGGCTTTATAAGAGGAGGAAGAAAAACAAGAGTCTTCTCTCCCCACCATGTGAAGACAGTGAGAAAGGAGCTGCCTGCAAGCTCCGAAGGGAGTTCTCATCAGAGACCAGATCTATGCCACCTGGATGTTGATCTCTGTTGAATAAACCTCTGTTGTTTATGTTCTGTATTTTGTGATAGTCAGCCCCAGCTTACTAAGACAAGAGCCATGAGTTTCAATGAGGCACCTTCCTAGAAAAAGACAGTCCAAGGACACAATCTGAAGCATCCCAACTACTTAAGGTTGCAGATAAGATGACCCAGCTGGGAAACTGAGGAGGTCAAGGCAGAGAAGAGTGAGAGAGCTCAATTCCAGAAACCAAGAGATTAAAGGATTTTAAGAAGGAAGGGTGATCAGTTGTGGAAACTGTAGCAGGCACAGGAATACATGCAATGAGGGTGCTAGTTCACATTGAGTGAGATGTGGAAGAAAGAAATGGGATTTTTTTTCCAAATCTAAATGGAAGAGAAATAAAATGGAAGCAGTGAGAAGAGGCAACATCCTCAGGGAGTTGGGGATTTGCTACAGCGAGAACAGAGAAAGGATGCAGTAACTAGACAAAATAAACTTAGAAAGGATCTCCTTAATTGAAGGTATTACATCATTGTTGTGTGACACTGATAAAGGTTCCATGTTCAAAGAAACACTGATGATATGAAGACAGATGATATCTGGAAGAATATCCTTGACAGAACTTGATGAAATCCAATACCTTAGAGAAGCTGAGACCTCAGGCGGTCCAGCGGTGTAAGGCAAGGGAATGCCCAGCAGAGGGATACTGGTGGTAATCTGGTATATCTCATTGGGTATATGAGGAAGTTCTCTTCCATTACTTCTCTTTTCTCTGTGAAGTAAAAAAAAAAAAAGTCATCATCCAATAGGGAAAGCAATGGGGGTATTAGAAATTTTGCAAAAGAAAATGTATAAAATCCTTTACTTAATAAATTCGTACAAGAAATAGATTTCTTGAGCACCCCGCAAAGCCCTGCCTGAAGCTTGAAGGAATGAATTTAAAATTAAGCCAATTGTCACTGTTGTATTTTTTTCTGGCTGCATGAATACAGCTATGGAAAGTGCTGAAATTATCCTAAGTGTTGAGTGCCCACTAAATTAAAAGTTCAGAATTAGGAATAAACAGTGAGCAGTACTTCATCACATTCACAGTGTTTGAGACAATGAGAGAAAATACATCAGTGTAGGAAAAGCAATTTTAAAATACAGAATAATAATAGAGAACATCCAGAGGGAGACAGTATCTGCATTTATGGTAGGGCACAATCAGAGTAGGATAAATGGAGGTTACCATAGTCTGTAATTTATGCATCAGGAAATTTCACACCTGGGATGTTAATTTCATGGGTCAACTTGAGTGTGCTAAGTGATGCCCAGACATCTGCTTTCAAAAAATTTATTTGTGAATGTGCTTCTGAGGGTGTTTCCATCACAGATTAGCATTGGAATCAGTACAGTGAGCCAGGGGAAGTACTCTCACCCAGCAGGCAGGCTGTATCCAGCAGCCTCTCTGCTGCTGAGAGGCCAGATAGGACAAAACAGCACAGGAAGGGCGTGTTCAAGCTCCTTGTTCTTGAGTTGGGACATCCCTCTGCTCCACCCTTGAACATCAAAGGTTGGGATCTTGGGCCACTGGATTCTGGGATTTATCTTTTTGTGTGTGTGTATGTGTGGTACTTGGGATTGAACTCAGGACATTGCATGTGCGGACAAGTGTTTATTCTACTGAGCTATCTCCCCAAGCCCTAAATTCTGGGACTTATATTAGCATGTTTTTCCCATCCCTCACTCCTCAGTCTTGGACCTTTGGCCAAGTCTTGGCCTGGGAAGCAAACCCAGTTATCCTGATGCTCAAGCCTTCAGACATGGACTAAGTTACACCTTCAGTTTTTCTGCTACTTTTCAGCCTACACAATAATGTGAGGCAGCTCCGGTAACAAATGTCTTTTCCTGTTGATTCTGTTTCCATGAAGAACCCCAACAAATACAACACAACCCTGAGATTCATAAGTAACTGAGAGAAGGGTTTGGCTCTTTGTTCTTTCTTTTGAATCCACTCCTTTCCACTACAGAAACCCAGCAAGGTGAGCATTACCAACCTCCTAATTCCATACTGCCTCCTACTGTACTCAGAGTAGGTTCACATATCCACTGCTGAGGGTGTCCATGACTCTGTGGCACAATGAGAGTTTCTATTTCTGCCCCACCTTATTTTTCATCTGTGAATTGAATTTCATTAGCAAATTAATAATCGCTTTCATTCCAGCCTAGTTCAAATAATGTTTTAGTGACTGAGATTTTTTTAAGAACTAGCATATTTGCTTCCCATTACATTTTATTGACAATAGCTGATATTCAATGACCTATTTTTCATTGCTTTCTTACTCATACCTTTTAATAGCAAGCATTTTTACAAGTGCAAAAAACATTTGTAAAATATTGCTTAAACTTGAGTGTACCAACTTATGCTAGTTTTATTCCTTGTTGTGATATGTACTGAAAAATGAATAAAGAATTACTGACCAAAAAAAAAAAAAAAAAAAGACAGATGCAGAGATGGGGCTCAATCCCTGACATTCTGTGGCCCCCCAGGGTGTGCTAAGAAAACAATTGAGACTAGGACACCTAGTGGCACAAGCCTGTAATCCCACACTTAGGAGGCTGAAAACAGGAGGATCACTAGGAGTCTGATCTGTGTAGTGAGACCCTGTAGACCCTGAACTAAATACATAAAAATTAATTAATTAATTAATTAGAGAGAATTAAACTTTCAGGCCTAAAGGGTCACATCTAAACAAACAATAGTCAGGGTGAGAATCCTACCAATTAACTGCTAGTTTCAAAAACCTGCTGTTCTCAGAGTCATTGCCTTACCCATCTTGGTTGTTTTTTTTTGTTTTGTTTTGTTTTGTTTTCCCAGAACCTGGGATTGAACTCACACCCTTGTGCTTGCCAGGGAAGCGCTTATTCTACCGAGTCATCTCCCCGGCCCCTCCTTACCCATCTTGTGCATATAAATGTATGGCTTTGCCCCTGTCATGTTTCCTAACTTTTCTCCTTGCCCTATTCATTGTTTAATTCTTAAGTTCTCACTTTCCTTTTAATGGTGTTATATCTTTCTATTTTTGTTTCTTCTTTTGAGTTCTTACACTAGGGAGACTACACCATATTTACACATGTGCATCTGGTTTATTTCATAGTAGAATAACCATATCTGACAAAACTAAACCAAAAAAGGGGATACAAATGAAGGGCCATTTTGTATCTGTATATACA
>NDGM011160743.1:0-26667 GCA_002564305.1 Octomys mimax | reverse complement strand
TGCAAGAGTGCATGGGGGACACACTGGGCACGCGGCTTTGCTGGGAGACAAGGAAGATAGCAGGGGGTGGCAGGGATCTGGCTGGAGAAGGGAAGGGACTCCAACACTGTAGTGAGGGTGAGTGACTAACATCACGGGGGAGCGACACCCTAGCACCTGGTGGGGCGCAGGGCAGGGGTGGGGGTGAGGAGGCACCGATGGTGGCGTGGCTGTGGGGTGAGTCTGGCTGCTGCTGATGGCAGATAGGTCAGGACAAGGACCGCACAGTCAGGAGAGGCGGGGAGGGGAAGCCTGAGGCCCGTGTGGCACCTGAAACCCTCTTCTGGCCACGGACCAAGGAAGTGTCTGCACACCAGTGACAACAACAATCGAACAGTAAGGTGTCTTACCAGGTGGCCCTTGGGGACTCCCTTAAGGAACAGCCAGGGATGACTCAGAGGTAACCCGTCAAGTATTTGCATGTCAAGCAGGGCTTTTGAGCTGCCTGAAAACAGTGTCCCTCAGTTGAAATGTTCTCCTGAAATAACCATCAGCTCTGTGATCCTTCTCTTTGTTAATGGCACCATGGGACAGCGCGGTCTGAAGTCTCCCTTTTCTGGGTTAGCCGAGTCTCAAATGGGGAGGACCACAAAGAATGGGGTGTGGCCGTGGGTTTGCTCTGTGGCAGCACAGGGAGGCAAGAGGCACCTGAAGTCAGACTCAGGCCAAAGCCACGGGCTCTGCCCATGTAATTGGTGGGGTCCCGGGGCGGGCTGAAGGGGCAAAACCTGGTGCTAGGGAACACGAGCAAAGATGGCCACAGAGAGGCTTCCAGAAGTGCAGGCCACAGTTCTCACCACAGAGGTGACGTGACCAAGGCTGGGGAAGCTGCTCCAACTTTGATATAAATCAAAGCTCATGAGAAAATCGAGTCCTGTTTATAGAACCATGGACTTGTGCTGCTCTGAGGCATTCCCCACACCATGCTGCCCCAATCCTTCTCTGATACCATGTTATGGCCTGTAAGGATAACAGCCAGGGCATAAGCACTACTGCTCATGCTCCTGCATCCATGGTAGACATGATTAAGTGATGACCACACTCCCCGCTGGGCCTGAAATAGCCTCAGAAGCTGACTCAGCACAACCCTCCAGGCAGCCATTACTAATCAATCACCCTCAGCCTGAAAGCCATTTGACCTCATTAAACAGAGAGAGTTAAACTCCTCGGCCTAACTCTTCGCAGTCTTGACATCTCTTTCCGCCCTCATATTTGCTTATGCATTTCCCATCACCATGCTGCACTGTGTTCCAGATGCCTTAAACTGCTTGTGATCCCCAAATATTCCTACCTTTTTTCCAGCCCTGCAAGCTTGTCCTTGACAGTCCTTGTGCGGAGTGCTGGTCATTCCTGGATATCTGTTCTCCCATCTCCTACAGGAACAAAGTGCTGTCCAGCACGAGGCCACCCAGCGAAAGATATTGTTTGGCCTCCCACAGACCTGGGAAAGCTGGCCTCTGAGTGCTGGCCTTCGGGGTGCGAGCAGAGGCGAAGAGTGCCTCCCCCTATTCTGCTCCTGAGGGTTTGCGCATATACTGCCCTAGTACCTTCTTTAATCTGGCTAGCTGGGGGATGGTGGGAACCGAAGCAACTGCTAGGGGCCCACAGATAACTGTCACAAGACAAAGGTGACAGGGCCACTTTTCAGCTGCAGATCATGTGACAGAGACCTGTGCTTCTGTTTAAGACCCTGTATTTCGGTGCTTTTGGTCTGGTGGCAGCTAGGCCTGCTCTCTAACTACATGCCCTCCACCTGCTTCCTTGTGACCAGCCTCAGTGCCACCTCCTTGGCAAAGCTCTGCTAGGGTCCCAGGGCCCTCAGGGCTCTCGGGCACTTGACACACACCTGTCACCAGCATTCTGAGTCCGGGTGTGGCCACAGCCTCTCCCACAAGCCTGAGAAGCAACATCTTTCCTCCCAACACCCATGCCCCACATAGCACCAGTGATAGATGGCATGAGGGGCAGAGCTGAGACTCCGCCCCACCCTTGCTGCTGCTGCTGCTGCTGCTGCAACTGAAGCTTCCAGCTAGGTGACCAAGGAGTGATGGTGCCCTGCCCTTTTCCTCACAGATGAGGCCTGGCAGCAAGGTGACTGTTCCCAGCCCCTCAGCTAGCCACGGTCTCTTCTGTGTGGGACAATGTTCCACGCCTCAGGTCACCAGCTCCAGGCTGAATGTGGCACTGGCCACCCCACCCAGCCCCAGTGAGGTGGGCCTGAAGGAGCTACTTCCTTGCCAGCTGGAAACTATATTGTCCTTCTCTTCCTTTGTTAATTAGAACTGGGCTTGAGAATGGGTGAATTTCCCTGATCCTTGTATTCATCTCAAGTGGCCCAGGAAGTCCCGTGATGCATACATCTTTTCCCACGGCCCTTCTCCTGCCCCACCAGCCAGGCTACTGCTTTGCAAATGGTCCATACCTACGCCTCTAAACTCCTGGCTAGTGTCCCTCCCAACTGAGACTTGACCTCTGGCATCCCATCCCTGGCCTGGGGGCTCATCACTCCCCTGGCAAACAGCACGTGTGGCCCAGAAGTAGGATGCGGCCAGCTCTGGGCCAGGCCAGGGTTATTTTAGGACAGGGAGGATCCCAGTAGGATGCTGGCAAGGTCAGGCTACGAGGGGAAGAAGGTAGGTTCTCTGCCCACGATTATGTGTCCCAAGCCCTGCGAGTAACGCCCAAGGGCCCGGGCTGCCACAAGGAAGAAACACCCACCACAGGACTTGCTGAGCTGGCCACAGAGGCACAAACAGGGCAGGCCTGGGCTTGGAGCTGTAGTTCTTGATCCTGAGGGCCAACACAGGCAGGAAGAGTGTATTTATTTCGTGTGTCTTATGGTGTCAATTCCAGCACTGGGCAAGATGGGGGGTACGACAGAAAGCAAAGCATCTGAAGCAATCAGCAATGAGATCACAAGAAAGAATCAAATCATGAGGGAGGATTCCTGAATGTGTTGAGCGTTCCCTGGGCATCTACTATGTGTGGGGCATAGCAGTAAGTGCTGGGGAGACCAAGGTGAGAGTAACACCTTGCATTTCCACGTGGCACTTTACAATGGCATGAGTCCTGCAAGCACTGCAAGGTGACCTGTAAAAGCAGTGTAAAATTTATAAAAGTACTGCAAAATGATTTGTACACTAACCCTACCACAAGAATCAGAGCCACATGATGCAGGCCAGAAGAGAGCGGGAGTTTTATAGGCACATGGGAGGACGGCAGCATTTCAGTATATGTGAAATCTCTCGTCAGTGTTCCACGGACAGTTCCCCATCAGGATGAGCTGCTCAGTGCTGTGCTGGACACACACAGTGGGTACTCCCTTGGGGACAGCGACAGAAACTGCTGTGACTAAGAACAGCCCTGTGTTTGTCTTGAGGAAGTTTCTTTATTGCAGGGGGCAATGCCTCAGGTTGGAGGGAGAGGAAAGTGGGTGCAGGGACCCTGCAGGGCCGAGCCCACCCAGGGCATGTACGGTGCTCTGAGCTCCAGCATGTGAGGCACCTTTCTAGCCCTCAGTCCAACTCTCCAAAGAGCTGGGCAAAGGTGTTTTGAGTCGCCTGATCCTGCCTCTATTTGAGGCCTTCTCTTTACACTCTCCTGCGCTGAACCGTGGGCTGCTGATCAAACTGCCCTGCTGAACTTACCAACCCCCAGATGCATGAGCCCCTGCTCTCTGCTCTATGCCTGTCCAGCCCCTGCCAGTTCCTCCCTGCCACCCCACAGAGGGCCTGCTTCAAACCTTTCCTTTTCCCTGGCAAAGACCAAGACCCTTCAGTCCCTCCTGGCCTCCCAGCAGGCAAGGAGGAGGTGAGGTGCCCTTCCAAGTCCTCTTGCTAAATGTCTTCCTGGCTCACCTCCCACACCACCTGAGCAGACCTTCCAGAGCACAGAGAGGGGCCCTCCCTGTGGGTGGGACACCACTGTGACAGCGGCCATTCATCTGAAGGCCATCAGACTGCTTCCACACTTTTCCAGATCAGGTAGGGGAAGACGGCTCATCCAGGCCATGAACGCGCAGCTGTTCATGCCCTGAATCCCAGGATATGGAGTCTGATAAGGAAATCTCTGGGCATTTATGACCTACAAGAGGCAGGTGAGGAAATAGTAGTGGAAATGACAGCAATAATGGTGGTTAATGCAGGCCAGGCACTGTGCTAGTAATCCAGGTAGTCCAGGACCGACACACTGAGCCGCCACCACACAGCTGCCAGACCACGGCTATTGCTTCTGCTTTGCAGACAAGGCCACTGTGGTACAGAGAGGCTAAGAAACTTCCCGCAGGTCACATAGCTGATATACGGAATTCAACTTAGGTAATCTGCAGCTCCAAACCGCCTGCTCTTCATCGGTTGCAACTGCTTATGACTTATGAGGACAACAGACAAAATTACTTAACTGTGGGCAGCCCCAGAGATGCGGACGCACGCAGTCCTCTGCCCAGGCCTTGTCACCCCACCCCCATCTCTACCTCCTCTCCTTAATCTTGGCATTCCTTCTCCAGGAAGCTTTCCCAGACCCCAGGGCCCAACTGCATGGGCTCTGAGGGAGGGAGCTTCCCAGGGCTTCTGAATAACCTTTTAATTAACCCAGGCGACCCTCTCCTGACTGTGGCCAGCTGAATCGCGTCACGCCCTCACGTTTTCCATGCAGTGTGCCCGGCCTGTGACTCCCATCTCAGTTCACTCATGTCTGGCCAGCATGACCCCTGCACTTCCCATATGCTTACCATCTGTCAGCCTCCTTCCCCGGCCTGGGGACCCTGGGTGAGAGCGCCAAGGGCCTTTATCTCCTGTGGCCAGAGGAGGACCTGCCAGAGAGCCCAGAGAGTGCCCTGCCAAGGTCACCTGCCCCAGTAAGTGTCAAAGGGGCCACACTCCAGACTGGGAGAGAGCCCAATCCCCCTGCGATTGCTTTTACGTGTTGCCTGGTCTCTCCTAGCCCGATTTCTGGGCTTGCTTCCCCAGCCCAAAGGAGTGCAGCTCACTCTAGCTATTCAAGGAACAGGGCACCTTGTTCATCTGTCCTTCTCAGCTACCTGGGAAAGTTCTCAGGAGCTGTCCCGTGTCAACGGTATACACTTTGGATAATGCACTTCATCACCAGAGAATCTTTAAATACTTGCTAAGAACCAGGTAGAGAGCCGGCTAGTGATACTAGAGCAGGTATCCTGGGCACGGGCTCTGCCCCTGTGGGGCCAGTTGATCACAAAAGCCGCATTTGGATTCAGATTAGACTGGCTAACTTCATTCCAGTGCTTTTGAAGGATGTCTGGTACCTTGTGAGCATGTGGGTATATTCAAGTGGCTTAGATGCCATACATTGGGCACAACCCCAAGGCACCCGACGGGGGCAAGCAAAGCCACCCAATGTTGTTACTTGTTTACTCAGGTAACAAATACTTCTGTGCACCAGTTACGTGTCGGGGCCATAGGCACAACAGCAAGCCTGGCAAGTGGAGTCCCTACTCTCATGACACTGATCTCCCCTTGGGCTCTGTGCAGCACAGCATGATTTTCAAGACACACTCACACCCATCATCTTAGTGGATCTCACTGCAACCTGGCTCAGGGAGTGTCAGCCCATAGAAGAGGGATGGGCGATGGGAGCAATGAATGCATGCTTGAGTGGATGACTGCTGAGCAGGTAGGTGGGCTGGCGGGCCTGCTAGCGGGTAGGTGGACCACACCCACCACAGACACTAGCATTCCCCTCATCTTTCAAATAAGAAGCCATGGTCCAGGTGGCCTATGAATTCAGCATAACCACTGGGAAAGACTTCCAGGGCTCAGTGCCTGTCCTAGGGACACTGACCTCATGATTTGTGGAGCGCCTTACCTGGTGGGCAGTTACATCCTGGAGACATCTTTGGGGCCTCCCGTCGCCTCCGAGAGTGGAGCTGCCATTTCTGTGCAAGAAGACAGAAAGAGGAGTCACCAGAGTTTGTAAGCACCAGGCCCTGGGAAGTATCTACGGTAGGGAGGGGAAGGGGCGCTGGTCCTGGATCAAAGACCGGTGGTTAGTGGCCCTCCATTGGGCCCTGGGTCTCTGGTTAGTAAGAGGCAGAGAAGACCCATCACAGTAGCCTCAGTGTCTGATGTCTTCAGCAAACTCTTAACCCAGTCCCTGGGCCTGACAAGCCAATTACAGCTTTCTGCACCCCGGTGACAGGCTTTTCTCGGCTCACTGTTGTTTCCTTTCCTGGACGGCACTCTGACAATGCCCTGTGTTCCTCTGGTGTCCCTCCTGAAGCCACCACAGGCAGGTGGGCAGAGATAGGGGCTTGAAGGCCCTTGGCACCCAGCCACAGACCTCTTCCTTGACAGCTCGTGTTCACTGTGCCAATGCGGAAGAAGGTGGATACCCCTACTCCCCAGGAGTCCACATACATGGTGGCAAGTGGACAAGTCCACGCAACACACAGCAGAATGCCCACAGACTGCTAGCATCCCAAGTGCCCAGTCCACAGGGGGTGGGTAGCCTGTTTTGTGTCTTGTGTGAGGATTTCTCCTCACAATGAGGAGACACAACTATGATGGGGTGTGTGGAGCCAGACTGCCAGGCTCGCATGGCTCTCAGACCCTGGCATCTGCAGCCCCAGCCTCCTGGGTCCCTGAGAGGGCTGGAATAGTCAGTGCACACAATGCATGCATCCCACACCATGGAAGCCCTCAGTGAGCATCAGCTATTACCAAACTCACGTTGCAGGCGAGGGAGCTGGGCACAGAGGGGAGACTGTCACCAGCTCAGGTCACAGGGAAGTAAAGGACAGAGTTGGGGTTTAGCTCCATACTCTGACATGGGGGAAGCACTTAGAAGCTGGCCAACTGCAAAGCCAAATTGGCCTTTAGTTCATCTAATTCTAATAAAGAGTTTAAAAACTGTTAGGCTTGCTTAGGCAGGCTCAGGGACTGGGGTTTAATCCCTGGCTTGCTGCGCCAGCCCCAACCCCGATGTGCACTTAGATGGTGACTGAGACTGGGCATGGTGGTGCGCACCTGTAATCCCAAGGCTTGGGAGGATGAAAACAAGAGGATCACTATGATTCAGATCTGTGTAGTGAGACCTGTAGACCCTGTACTAAATACATTAAAAAAAAAAAAAAAACTGTTATGGAGGCTGCTGCCAATATTTTGCAGCAAGCTTTTTCCCCATGAAAATTTGCATCTTCAGTTTCTGTTGAAAACAAGAAGACCCTGCCACATGGTTCTGCACTCTGGCTGGCAAAAACTGGCTGTATTGAGGGGCTGCCAGCCCACTGGGCAGTGCTGGCCTGCTAGGAGATCAGGCAGACCATACAAATTCCTCCTACAAATGTATTGTGCCATTTTGCCTCTCAGGATGGGTCACAAGAAGAGCAGTTATAGAGCTGATACTGGGTAGTAGGGAGGGAAAGCCAGGAAGCTTCAGGAAGCTCCAGAGCTGAGCCTGGCTGCAGTGAGCTGAAGGCTTCAATCCAGAGAATCATGTCTATCTTTCATAATCAAATTCTAAGGGAGGCTTAATAGTTTTGTCATTAGCTACTCAAGGAGACAGACTCAAGCTGAGAGACCTGCCAATGGCCATAGAGCCAGTACCATGGATCTGAGCTGTGCACCCAGGCCTCTGAGTCCACTCTGTTCAGGTGGAGAAACTTGAGTACAGATGTCCCTGGTGAGTAGGCACAGGGACAGACAGGTGGAAGGGGGCTCTGAGGCCAGCAGGGAGTTAGAGGTCAAAGAAATAGGAAGTGCATGAACATTCCCTCACTTAGAGGGGAGGGGGGCACCCAGTGGTAAGGCAGGTGGATGTGAAGGCCAGACTAGAGCTGGGCAGAGGGGCCACTAGGCCAACAGTGACCCCAGCACAAAGTCTGGTGGAAGACCCTGACACCCAGGTCTGAGTCAGGCTTGTGAATGGCACCTGGCAGGAAGAGACTTCAGCAGCCTAGTCCCATACCCCTTCCTACCAACAACCTGAAGCCCCATACCCCCAGGGGGCATGTGACATGGGTCTGCTAAAGGGATAGAGCTAGTCAATGACCCACAGGCCATAGCCTGTGTTCACAACAACTTAGCCTGGGGTGATGACCAACAGGCTCTAGGTGTTAACAGAAGTGCACATGGTGGCTCCACTGTCACCAGCCAGACCTTCCTTCTGTGTCTGCGACCCTGTGTGCCCTTTTGCATCCTTCTGGTTTGTGCTTCCTGCCACAAGCAACCCCTCCTTCTCCCCTGATCTCCCTACTCTGCCTTAAAGGCCCCACAGGCCAGCCAGCCCCTGCTTTCCTGCTGCATTGGCTTCCACCTCCGCTTCCACGGGAGCTGCCTGTGGCTTCTAGCAAGGTACACAGTTGCCAGGTACAGTGACAGTCCCATGGGCAGTGTTTGCTTGCTCCTTGTCCAGGAAACTCTTCTGGTACTTGCTTCCCAAGAGGCCAGCTCTCTCCATTCGCCTCTTCTGGTCCTGGCTGGTCCCTGGGCTCTCTTCACTGACTCCCCTTGTCTAGCTGACACCTAAATCTTGTAGGCCACCAGGGTCACCACCCAGGGCTTCACCTCCTGCTGCTAGGCCCCAGCTCCCTCAAGGGCCTTGCCTGGTCTTGGGCCATCTCGACCTCCCTGTAGAATCCCAGGGTGCACATCTGTGGCTGCTGCATGTGTCCACTCATGGGCCTTTCAGACCTAGCACTGTGAATCTGAGCTCCACGGCTTGCTTCCCTGCCCAGGCCCAGCTTCCCACGGGCTTCCCCTCCCAGGGAGGGAGTGGTACTTGCATCCTGCCCGGTGCCCACCTCGTCAACTCTGCCCCGATTACTGTGACAACCTTCTTACAGGTCCCCCTGCTTCTGCCCACACCCCACAGCAGCCAGGACGATAGCACAGCCTCTCGATCTGTACCCAGCAGCCTTTCCCCTGCCTCAGGCCCTCTGCATGCTCTGGCCCCTCTGCCTGCAGTAGCCATTCCCACCTGGCGTGTTCCTGATAAAGTCTTCCTTACTTTTTAAGCCCTGTCCCCACATTCCAGTCCCCTTTCCTGACTCATTTCCTCCTTAGATTTATTTATTTGTATATTTTGCATATTTATCTTGCTTAGTTCCCCCTTCTACCATTAGAAGGTAAAGTTCACAAGGACGTAGATACTTGGGGGTCTTTTATTCTCTGTCATGTTCCCAGTACCTAGAACATGGCTTGGCACGTGGCCAGTGCTCAGTGAGTCCTGGCTGTTTACAAGCTGGGTGACATCACATGAAGCTAGGACTCCTGGTAGGTCTTGTATGGCGGGAGGGTTGGCAGCTGTAGGCAGGGTGGTGCTGCGTGCTGGCTGCCCCCTCATAGACAGCAGCATCTTTCTCCTGGCTGGCTTCACCTGTCTAGGCAATGGCTTGGCCCCTTGGGTGCGTGAGTTTGAGAGCCTGAGTTAGAAGTCTCCAGGTTGAGGCTCAGGCGAGGGAGGGAGCTCTTCCCAGCCTCTGGATGGACCCCCTGCTGCCCTGAGACCACAAGCCTTCCTGCTGCTCCCCTGCAGGCAGCCAGGGCCTCAAGGAATGCCCCGCATGGCGGAGCTGAAACACCACCCGACCATGGGCCGAAGCTATTAAAATGCCTGTATCAGTATCAAAGGGAAAATGCCAGGCGGCCACTCGCTCCCCCTGAGAATGCAGTTCCAGCGGCCTTGGGTTTAGGGGCCACTCCCTCCCCGTGTGCCAGCCTGAGGGCTCTTAAAGGGCCCTGGTTCCACCTGGTCCCTGTCCTACATGGGCCAGACCCAAGTTGTGGTGTGGGGAATAAGAGGAGTAGCCAGGAGTGCTCTGCTCTGCACAGTGTTACTGAGAACCTGGCCCTGCCTTTGTGGAACCTGCAAAGCAAGGATGTTGGCCCCTACCAGCTTCTGAAGGGACATGGAGACAAAACAAACTAACAGAAGTGAGCACCATAGTGACCAGGAAGCACTGCCAATTATGATCATAGGCACAAGCAACGAGCCCTGTGTAGCACACACTGGGTGCTTTGGAGAAAGTGTCACCTAATGGTTAGTTTTTGATTAGTTTATGAGCCTATTAAAATCCACTTGCCCTTGGGACCTTCTCTGGGGTTGGCACAGGTGGCCCCAAAACTTAGGAGCATCCATCCTGTGTAGGCTTGGCAGTGTGGACAGGACCTTGAGCTACTCAGGCAGTGCCAGGCCCGGGTACTGCAGGCTACTGTGGAGGGCTACTGTGGAGGTCCTCACTCATGGACGGGGGTAACAGCAGTTACCTGCTAGTCCATGCAGCAGATGGGAAGAGAAAACCAGAAAGGAATCAGGCACAAGGCGGCACAAGTCCTGCCTACAGGAAGTGTTCTCAGTGGCCAGCGCAGGCTGCATTTGTCTGTGTCCAAAGCTGCTGCAAGGTCTGCCTCTTCTACTTGCCATGGAGGGGATGGCATGGGCCCTGCCCACCTGGCCATGTCGAGTGTGCCACTGAGCAAGTGGCCACGTGCCTGGACTCACCATGCCTCTCTCTGTTCTGGGAAACCCAGATTTGCTTTCTAACCCTAAGACCAGAAGCTAAATAAGAGCAAGTACCTGTGGACATGACCATGGTGGGCAGGCATAGCTTCTGCACCTGTGTAGTGCCCCGATCCCAATGCCAGGCAGTGGGCAGGGCTCGTTCCATCTAAGGGAGCAGTTATGCTAATTAAATTCTGGACACTGAGCCCTCTGGGGTGAGCTGAGCCTGGGGCTGTTGTCTCTGCTCCACACTAGAATAGAATCCCTTACTCTTAGGTCTGCCCACTAGGCCTGGTGGCTACTGTTCCAGGAGCAGGTGGGTTTGGGGCTGGGCTCAGGCGAGATGGGGATGGGAAGGAAGGGTCTTCCAGCCAGGATCAGAGGGTCCTCTGTGCTGGCTCACTGGGACTGCAGAGGAAGGCCGACCCACAGAAGAGGTTTGTTCAAGTGACAGTCCATGTGGGGCCACATGCCTTAGGGTGCAGGCAGCTCAGCAGGGTGGAATCAAACCAGAGGAAGCCGGATGTCCAGCCCACACCCAGCCACTACTCTGGGCCTATGTTCCGGAGGGGTGCCGCAGGGGACCAAGGAACTGGCTTCCTTCTCCCTCCACAGCTCTCTTTGTGTTTTGGACTTGGCACCTCATCACAGCCTCCCAGGGCCATGGGATAGTGCCCGAGGGTCTGTCTGCTCCCTACTTTGACAGAAGGACAGATCTCTGTGGTCCTTCACTCTATAGCTAAGAAAAAGGCGGGGAGAGGAGACACACACTTATGTGACGGTCCCAGCCTTCGCGTGGGGAGCCTTTCCTTCCAGCTGACCCAAGGCACTGCTGCCGCCCTGCAGGAGTCCAGGAGCTGGGCCCTGCAGCTGCTTGCAGGTGGAGCTGCTGTGCACAGGGCCTGGGACCTGCACGGTATCAGGGGTCAGGCTCATCTCTGTGCAGGGCAGGCAGCAACCCCCTACCACAGAGCCCTGGGGGAAGCTGCAGCCACACCCCTTCACCGCTCCTTTGCACCTGTGGGTGTAGAAACTCCACTGCCCCAAGTGTACACAGTACTGGGGATGTACAGTGAGCTGCGTGGGTGCGAGGCCATCCTCATGGTGCTGAGCTCTCGAGAGCAGCCAGGTTATAGGGCTGCGGCCCAGGAGAGGCTCTGAGAGCCTGTCACAGGCACACTCTGCTTGGCTCAGCATGAGGAGTGACAGCTAAGCCAAGGACATGGGCAATTAAGCTGGCATCAGGGCCAACACAAAGCCAGCATGGAAATGCGCTGAACACACCATCCCCTCAGTGCTCTCGGCCTCTGGGTCGTGAGTGAGGAAACTGAGGCAGAAAGAGGGGAGGTAACCCATGAGACCACACCCAGCCAGGAGCCCGAGAGACATGATTTGAACCCAGAAGGCTGACTCATAGCCCCTATGCTTTGCTCCCTATCAGTTGCAGGTAGAGCTTGGCTGGCTCTTTCAAGACTAAAATATCCATTACTGGAGGGCAAGGTGCTATTCAAAACTCCCTTTTAGCTTTCATGAATTCTGAAAACAACCTTTGAGGGGGAGACACAGTACCACCATGCCCATTTAACAGAGGCACACGTCAAGACACAGGTGGGTGGACAGCTTGCTCAAGGTCACACAGCCGTATTAGTAGAGCTGGACTCACACTCAGCAATCCAGCCCCTGAGCCTGTGCTCCCTGCAGAACGGTGTGACTCCTGACAGCTGTGTTCAGAATGCACAGGTGGGTGAGCTGTGCAGTGGGGAGAGTGGCAAGGGCTGCACTTGGCCACATGGGCAGATGAGAGATTTGTTTCTGGACTAGTTATGGAGGAGTTTCAGTCAAGGAGATCAGTGCGCTGTAAACGAGCTCCCCGGCTGCAGTAGGGACTATAAGGGGCCCAGTGAGGCAGAGGAGTTGGGGGCGATGAGTCAGGGTGTGGGTTGGGGCAGGCTTGGGAGGGCCAGGCCATGGGGGAGGGCCTGGGACAGTCTGCAGGGCTGGGTGGGCAGCGTCAAGATAAAGGCATGGGAAGGAGATTTCCTACTCAGGGTTGACCCTGAGGTGCCTTTGAGATGCACAGGAAGGTGCGTGTGGAGCTGGGTCTGGGGCTCAGCATGAAGGGCCAGAGCTGTCCAACCCTGGAACAGTCAGCTGTGTCCGAAGTGAGTTTCCTGTCACTAACAGTGTTGGGATGGGAGGACCAGGACTTCTTTGGGGAGTCCTCCTGTTTTGTTGTTTTTATTTGTTTTGAGAAATAGTCTCGCTATGTAGTCCTGGCTGGTTTCGAACTCACCGTGGAGTCCCGTCTGGATTTGAATTTGTGGCGATCCTCCTGCCTCAGCCTCTTGAGTGCTGGAATTACAAATGCACACTATTGTGCCCTTCTTTCCAGCACTGATTCTATGGGTAGGAAACCTGGAGGGTGTGACCTCTGACCTCCTGAGTCACTAAGCCTCCTCAAACAGGCAGGAAACCCCAAGGGCCAGCAGGGGGAGGGCTGGAGGAAGATCTCCAGCTAAGGAAGGTCCCTTACCCCAAACCTCTTTCTGCAAACTCACTACCACGGGTCATTCTTTCTAGCCCGTCCTGCAGGCCTGACCCAGAAGTGCCTTCCCAGGGTCCCTGGAGCCTAACAGTCAACTGTGCATGTCCAGAACAAAGGGTGGTAGAAACCCTGTTCTGAAACAGGGTTTAAAGCCAGGCCTCCCTGCTTTGACCTAAGGGACAGAGGGAAATGTGGCCAGCAGTAGGAGGCTGGGTGGCAAGGATATCTGCTGCAGTGTGAAAGGCCTGTCTAAGCAGAGACTACAGCAGGTTGCTACACTGGGGTGGGGCTGAGGGAGGGAAAGGGCTGCAAGGACCAAGGTCCAAGTGGACCCTGGCTGTGAAGGGTGTCCGGAAGCCTCACAGTAGCCTTCAGGCAAGGAGACAGGAGACGAGTGTCCCTTGCAGAGGCCAGGCCCAGCCCCGTGGGCCAGCCAATCTGCCCCTTTGTGCTCGGCTTGCCAGTCTCTTTGAAGGAGTAGAGCATGGGCTTCCAGTGGCCTCCACCCGTCAAAAGCCCCTCACAGAGCTGTCTTTGGGGATCCTGCACCCACTGCCCCCCACAAATGGCAGTACCAATGAGAGACAGGGAGTGTCAATGGGGTGCTGCTGGGGCTCGCCCCAGCTCTGGGCCTCAGTTTCCCTTGGGGACACCTGTTTACTTCTCTCACTTCCTGAAGACTCAACAAGCTGGGCTGGTCTGAGATAGAGTCTAACAAAAGAGATAAAAGAAGGTGCGAGGACTGTGGCTCAGTGGCAGAGTGCTTCCTTAGCATGCTTCCCAGCGTGCAGAAGGCCATGAGTTCAGGCCCCCTGTGTGGTGGGGGAGGCCTCCCCTGGGTGACTTCAGTTTTTGGAAAACTGATGACAGCCAAGAACCTGCTGTGATTCTTCTTCAAATCTGGGGGCCCTCTGAAGTGCTCAGCGTGCAGCCGGACTTGGGCTGATACCTCTTAGGACCCCTAAACCTCCCTTCAGCCCCTCACATGCTGTGGGGCCCCAGAGAAGATATTTGACCATCACTTTTCTGGCTCCCCAGGTGGTTTTACCACAGCCATCTGGTCGCCAGTCTGGGTGCAGGCCTTCAAGGACATCTTGGTAAAAGGAGAAGGAAAGGGAGTAACTTTAAAAGACCCAGCTACTTTCAGAACATTAAACCCTTGCTTGGGTCACAGGGAGCACCACACAGCTGGTTCAGATGGAAAGACAGATATTTAGAAAGGCAGAGAAGGTAAAAAAGGAAAAAGGAAAAGCAAAGGCCCACTGAGCAGTCAGTAGTTGGGACTGCAACTCATACAAAACTTGGCCCAAAGGGCTGTGTTAGGTCGCCACTGGGTGAAGCTCAGAGTGGGTGCCAAGCTTCTGGTTGGGTACTGCTGATCCCAAGAGACAGGAACAGGCCCATCCCTCTTCACAGGCAGTCTAGAGGCCAGGCGTGGGCAGGATGGCTAGGCTCTTCCTCTGGTGCAGGTGAGGAGGGTTCCCACAATAGGGGCAAAAGGCCAGCCTGACTCCAAGTCAGTTCAGCAGATGGCACCTCTGTGGGAGCTGAACCGAGCTGAACTGCCCCTAGCCCTGGTGACTGGGCCCAGCCTCAGCAGAGTTAGGTACAGCATACAGATACAGTAGTTAGTTAAATACAGATACAATGTGCACATGCGAGTAGATCTTGGTGCCTTAAGACGCCAGCTCTAGGGCCACATTGCCAGGGTTTGAGGTCTCGCTGCTGTGCTCCTCACTAGCTGTGTGATCTTGGGGGTAGTTACGTCATCTCTTTAGGCTGCCACGTTTTTTTCTGTGAAAAGGGACTGTTAAAGTAGCAACCACTTCTCAGGACTATTGTGAAGATGTTGTGGGTAGAAAGCTTTCTACAGGTAGAAAGCTCTTTGAATAATGCCTGGCTACAGAGGCCGCACTCATAAATACTAGATATGAATACTGTTCATGGCCGCGAGCTTCATCTCATTGCCTTTGTTGATGAGGAAGGAGGTAATGGTTACAAGTTGTAACCATGAGTTACAATATTGTAATCAACCAATTAGAGTTGATGATTTTATTTACTACTATGGCAACCCTTGAGGGATGCTGTGGTGTCCATGTTCCAATCAGGATTCTGGTCACATGACTAGTGGCAGAGGTTCATGTGGGTGTGCCTGCTTCACTACTCCCCTTCTGGAACCAAAGCAAACACCTCAAGGGTGGCCTAGACTGTGATAGGTGTAGGGGAGTGGGTGCCTGAGGCTGCTCTATCCAGGTAGGAGTTCAGGGCCCTGAGTCACCTCCACTCTCCCAGCAGGGGCCCTGGCTTTGGTGGCTGATTCCCTCCCCCTCTGTGGACTGCTGTGGTGAAGCTCCCCTTCTAGGGCACTATCCCTGGGTCTGGCACTGGAGGGATGGAGGGCACACTCTATCCCTCTCAGGGCCCGTACCCCTCCTCATTCCATCATTTCCATCCTAGGGACCTTGTCCAGGGCCCTGATCCTTCAGCTACTGCTATGATCTCTCCTCTAATTACCACTGGCCTCTCTGCCCACCTATAAATCTGAGGCCATTTATCTGACAGGTGTTATTTTTAGGGGTGAGGGAGTTTGCCTGGGGGCTCATGGATATTTTAGCCTAGAAGTCTGACCTACTCCCTCTGCTAGGAGGTATTCTCCATGCCTGAAGAATGAGTCACAGAGAGAGGAAGGGAGGGAGAGTGACACCAGTCTTCTTATCTGTAAAATGGGGTAGAGAGAGCTCCAGTCCCCGAGGAAGCTGGACGGATCAAGAGCTCTGCACTTTGCGACCCTCACAGTGAGAGTCTTATTACCAGGTTTTATTACTGGGGTGGGGAGTCTGCCTGGAGTCCTGCACAGTTCCCCTGAAGGTGGGACTGAGCCCTTCCTCCACTCCCCCAGGCCCACAAAGTAGACTTGGCCACTTTCAGTCCCTTCTCCCTCTGCATACTGCTGTCAGCTCTAGGTGTCATCTGATTTTCTCCATTTGGGAAATTCCAGAGTCTTGCTTCACAGCAAGCAAGTCCAGTAGCAGGCAGCTGGCGTGCTCATTAAGGGTCCCAGACCTGAGAGAGGCACTGCTGGGGGAGGAGTGCTGAGGGCCGGAAGTCACACTCCTGGTTCCCACCCTTTCCGGCTGCTGACCCACCTGACCAGTGTCATTGCCTCAGCCCGTCCTCCCTCCTTCTTCCCCCTTGCTTGGCACACGCATGGTCTGTGTCCCCAGCTGCTTTCAAGTGCCCCTGCCTTTCTGCTCCCTGCCCTTTGTCCAACAACCAGGCATGGTCCAGGCTCATTTGTCATGGTCCCTAGAGCCCCCTAAGGGCTTATTGGGTCTTGGCCTTGGCCTTTGGTGGTGGCATTTCTCAGCGCCATTTCCAAGCATCTCAGAAAAGAGACCTTGTTCAGCTTACAGGGCTCACCTGAGACCACATGGCTGGCAAGTCGGTCATCACCAGCTGCTTGTGTGCCCCATGAGAGGGATGCTGTGCATAACTGTGACTGACAACAAAGCCTCTTCTTCACCTGTCCCTCTCCTGACCTGCTCCTGTCCCCCTGCTCCCAAGGCCTTGCCTCACTCCTTATTCTCCTCAGCTCTTTGCTCAGATCTGAGGACAGTCCTAGGAAAGGAGAGGCCATGGGTGGGTTCCCTCGATGGCTCTGGGGACAACTCTGCAGGCCTAGAAGCTACCCCTAGAACAGCGCCATCAGAGAGGACTTCCTGCAGCAAGAGTCCAGTGGAGGATCCACCACCCTGCCCGATGTGGCAGGCACTAGCTATTCTGGCTGCTGAGCCCTGGAAGCAGGGCTTGGGTGACTGAGGGACTGAAATTAAAAACTTAATTTTAATTAATTCACTTGTAAGAAGTCACCTGTGTGGCTGGTGGTTACTCTATGGGATGCATGTGATGCTAGTGTCCTCTGGGCTCCCCAGAACGCCAGGCCCCAGGCCCATACAGGCCCAGCCTCTGCCCACAGGAGAGCTCCCTCCCTTTGGCTCCAAGTCTTTCCTGCCAGCCTCAGGTCCCGAGACTGTGGCCGCCATGTGCAGTCACTCTTCTCTGCCTGTGTCTCCCCCAGTGCTGGGCATGGCCCCTTGGCCTGCAACAGCCTCCTGTTTGGCCTCACTGATTGCCCACCTTAAGCTCTCATTCTAGGGACTGAAGCGCCCTCCTCAAAACCCTCCAGTGGCTCCCTATTGCCCTGTGTAGATCGCATGTTTTGAAGCCTTCTCGAGCTGGGCTAGGCCTCTCTCCAGGCACACCTCTCACCTCCTTCCCTCCCTGCTCCCACAGTCTTGGACTTCCTTCAGCCCAAGGCAGACCCTTCCCTTGGCACTGGCCTCCAGAAGCTGTCCCTTCAGCCCCTAGCAGAAAGGTCCACACTCCCCCTTTGCCTGGCAAACTCCTTCTTCCCCTTTAACTGTTCACCTAAAGATCACTTCCCCAGGAAGACCACCATGACTGCCCCCACCAACAGGCTACCCTGCGTGTCATATAACTCCCTGGTCCCCATTTTCTCATTTTCCATACAACACGGTCACTGCTCACTTCCTTTTTGTGACCATTGTATGCCTTCCTGTTGTCTGACCTGTAGGTGGCCCTCAGTAAACACTGGCCCAATGCAGTGGGGAGAGCTTTGTCACAGGGTCTGCAAACCTAGGTTCCGGGCTCAGACCTCGTCACGTGACCCTGAGCAACCTACTACCTTTCTCCAGGCCTCCAGTTGCCCATTTAAAATGCACATCACAAGGCCGGTGAGACTGCTCAGTGGACTGAGCACCTGCTCAGGCAACCGCAGGGACTGGGTTCCTTCCCCAGCACCATATACCATGCCTGCCCTGGCCCTGGGCTGAGCCAGCCACCAAGTCCAGGTGTGGTGATGCATGCCTGTAATCCCAGCGCTGGGAAGCCTGAAAACAGGAGGATCACTACGAGTCCAAGCTGTGTAGTGAGACTCTGTACCAATTACATTTAAAAAAAAAAAAAAACCCCGATACGATAAAATGGAGGTCATGTCAGATGATCTTTGGGGTGACTTTTAGCTTTAGCAGATGAGGAAGCCCAGAACTCTGCAGGGGGGGGGAGGGCATGCTGCTGCTGTACAGAGGGTGGAGGAGTCAGCCCAGTGCCCAGAGGAGGAGATGAAGGGAGGCTGGGTCCTGAACACAGAATCAGGAAGTGGGGTGGGTGGGGCTCACCTGATCACTGAGAGCTTAAGCTCCAGGGTCAGATGTTGGTCCTCACACAGCCAGGGCTCCCAAGGTACCAGGAGGCACTGATGCCCTCTTCCCTGCCAACCAATCTCATCTGCACATCCTGTTAGTCAGTGAGGCTGGCTGATCCTCCTACTGCACCCAGATCCTGCCCCAGCCTAGGGCACCAAGGGCAGGCAGATTCCCTGGGGACTGGTGGGGCATGGGAATGAACCAACTGGCAGCAGCTATGGGGCACCAGTGACCCCAGTCATGCCCTGCTGCACCCGCTCTGCCCCTGTCCAATCCTGGGGAATGGTGAGGGGCAAGAGGCCCTGGACAGAAGCCTGGCTGAAGGGAACAAGTGTAACTTGCCAGAGCACCCACAACACCCACCAGGCAGAGCTGGGCTCTACTGTTTGCCACCACCACCCACCTGCTGCAAGCTCAGAGAGGTTAGAACAGTAGCACCAAGCCACACAGCTGCCAAGCAGCAGTGGGGATAAATCCAGGTAGCCACAGGCATTGCTCTGCTCCGCACAGCTCCACCCGCGCCTGCTGGGTGGAGAAGGTCGGAGACCCTTCCCACACCTCCCCACAGTCCAGTCTGCTCCAGGAGGGCACCAGAGTGCAGGCCGTCCCCCTCCTATCTGCTCCACCGGGCCTTGGTCTTCTGTCCCCCTGATTCCCTGCAGGTCCCCAGGCCTCACCCTTCCCAAGGCCCAGCCTTCCCTCTGGTGGCACCAGGAGACCTAATGCTGTCCTTCCAAGGGAGGTGGTGCCTTTTCCTGCAGTCCCAAGATGCCCCAGGCTAAGGGACACACCAGTAGCTTCTAGACCACTTAGGACCAAAGAAAGCTCAGCATCCTTCTCCCAGAAGGTTGCAGGGGCCATTCCAGAGGCGCCTGAGTTAGAAGACCCAGTTTAAGGAAGAGGAAAGTATGGGCCCAAGGGCTCAATTGTGCCCCAGAAGAGCAGAGCCAGGAGACCAACCTTTGGGTTCTGGCTGCTTGGGGCAGCACCGAGGACCAAGACACCCCTTCCAGCAAGGACAGCGCCCTCTGCCCCAGGCCAGCATGCATGGCTGACTCTCCTCTTCCTCTTCGGATATTGCCCTAACAGGCCTGTACCGACCCTTTAGGGGGTGGGGCTTGGGGTTCCGCACACTGCGGCAGTGGACCCGGCTGGCTTCCCGCCGCGTGGGCACTGGGCAGCTCACCGCACCCGCGGGGGCGGGAGGGAGGAAGAGCAGCTCGCGCGGCTCCGCGCGGCTCCGCCCGCCCTGCCTTCCTCCACCTGCCCAGCGCGCCTAGGGCGCTGCCAGCGCCGGGTACCGGAGTCGCCTGTCTAGGGCGGGAACCGGGTCACACTCCCGCCGCCCGGGTACTCCGGGTCCCTGGCAGGGCAGCGTCTGTCTGCAGCCCAGGTCCTCCAGCAGACAACTGGTGTGAGCCGGGGCGCGCCGCTCCGAGCAAGAGCGAGCGCCCGAGGCTGGGTCCGGTGGAGACTGGAGGCTGCGCGAGGGGGCGCCGCGGGGAGGGATAAAAGCCAACAAAGAGCACAGACCTCGTCCAGCAGTTGGTTGACTCGTCCCAAAATAGCCGTCTCCATTTGCTGCTCCCCGCGCTCCGCTTCCAGGCGCACCACCCGGGCCTGTAGCTCGGCCGTCCGAAAGTGAACGAGCAGACTGAGCGCCAGCGAGCACAGCGCCAGCGCCAGCAGCCCGCACGACCCTGGGCTCGGCAGTCGCGTGCAGTGCTCCGCTTGCGCCACCGTCCTGGGCGCACCTAGCTGCTCCGGGCCGCGGGCGCCAGCGGCTTCAGCTTTGCGGGCGCGCTCCGCCACCATCCCCTCGGGTCTTGAGAACCAATAAATAAATAAATAGAATAAATAAAAGCCAAAGCCGCTGCCAAAAGGCGCGACCCAAACTGCGGAGCCGGGGGAAAGGACTCGTGGTGCTGGCAAATGTTCCTTCCCTTTGCTCCGTGTAGAGGATCGGAAAAATTAGCAGTAGGAGGGGGAAAGCTGAAAGTCACGACCGGCGGAAATCAGTACAGCAAAGTGAGCAAAAAGTTATTTCGAAGAACGTTGCAAGTCCAGGAAAGTTGGGGGCATCTGACCGGCTCTCCGCGCGCCTTTCCCTTCCAGCGCGTGCGGATCCCCGCGTTGGTGCCGCGCAGTCGGTGCCGCCGGGTGTCTAGCGTCCCGCGGGCCAGCCAGCTTCGGTCCCCGGGCGCAGGGGCGCGCACGGAGGGCCCCACTGGCAGAGGTGGGTCGCGGCCGCCGCCGAGGAGCGCTGGGGCCGATTCCGGCGGCTCTGTAATTTGACACACTCCCTGCGGCTGCAAGGATCGGATGAGCAATCCGTGCTACTTCCCAAACTAATCTCTCCCGCCCTCTCCCTCCTCCTCCTCCTCCTCACTACTCCTCCTCCACCTCCTGCGGGGCCCGCAGCTTGGATTTGTTTATTTATGCAAACTCGCCCGGAGTGGGGGGCGTGGTGTGCGGGGCCCGCTGCACCCGCCTGCGGGCCCCAGAGCCCCTCTCCCGCGCTCCCCGTCTGCTTTGAAGTGACACTTGGGGTTATTTATAGGCAGGAAGAGCGTGTGGATCGGAGCTGGGGCTGCAGTCCTCTCCTTTCTTCAGATTCTGACCGAGAGCCCGCTAACCTGCCGCAGTCGCAGGGTCCCTCGCTAAGGCCCTCCTTCCCAAAAGCAAGCAAAGCCTGCCTTTGGGCTGCCTGGGTCATGGCTTCCAAATGGACCGGGTGTCCCAAGAAGCACGGTCAATGGGAACCTCTCCCCTGGCATCGTGTCCCTCTACTTTTTGGTGCCCCCACTAACCTCACCTTGGTCTGTGCCCCGAGCTCTGTAGCTCCTCCATCGCCCCGGGAGAGAATTCACCAGCCATCCACATCTAGACTCGGTGAAGAGGCAGCCCTCCAGGTGCCAGAGGCCCTGGCACCCTTATTTATTTATTTATTCATTCATTCACTCATTCACTCATTTCCTTTAAGACTGAGCCCTCACAAAATACTGTAGAGAAGACAAACCTGGGGTCACAGCGAGCCTGCAGGTTCCATGTCTCCCTTCCTGCTTGTGTAGGTCTGGAGCCCTTAGGCTTCACCACTCTGCAGCTCCTGGACCAGCTAGCAAGGCGGGTAGTTGTTACAGGCTGCTCCATCCCTGCCGGAATCCTGCCTCCCCGCTTTTCCCGCCTGCTGCCATTCCCATTCTCTTAGAGAAAAAGCTGAAGGCCATTTTGCATCTGTAGCTTCCTCTCTTCCTTTGTCACCTCTGGCCACTTTAAGATTCGTGTCCCGAGAGACCTCTCTGTGCCTCTGGACATTTCTGCAGATGTGGTGGGAGTGGGTTTTTGGAGAAAGCCCAAGCTAGGCAGGGGAGAGAAGGCTGCCCTTGAATGTGAAGAGGAGGTGGGGACAACTCTTCCTGGGGACAACTCTTCCTGTTACCATGGGGTGTTGTTACCAGCTTCGCCATGTGCGTGTGGACGGGTGGAAGCTTCACATGTAGTATAGTTCACAGCACATCTAATAGATGTGGCTCATTTCAGAGTGCCTTCAATTTGTAACAGTAATTTTAGGAGAAGTAATACACGTTGTAATATTGCTACCATAGAGGGGTAGAGGGAGAAAAGGGGCCAGAAAGGTCCGGGTGGCCAGGACCCCTGGGTTTCAGTCCCAGCTCTAGGATTTCCTTAACATGCTTCACTGAGTAAGTGCACCTTTGTCTGTGTCCCTCCCTGCCCTGGGATGTCCTGAGGAGACAATCCTGAGAACGCAGAGGTAAGCGAGCCCACTAGGAGGCGCTGATGAGTTTCTCAGCGGGGTGGTGCAGACCAGGAAATTGTGAGACCTGGGGTTCTCCACTGCTCACCAGGCAGATAGAGAGGAACTGAACTGAAAATTAATCTCAATCTTTGCCTATTCAGCAAGCTGTTGTTTTTTTCCCCTCCCTCTCAAGTTGCCAGAGCCCTTAAATGTGAAGGCAGGAAAACCTAAACAGTCTGGGGCTGTTCCAGTTTTGTGACTAGGAATTGAGAAAGGAGAGAGCTATGTGTTATGGACCCCAACACTGGAAACATGTCCTAACCTGTGGGCTTCCCGGGACCGTTGATGTCAGAGAAACCCAGGCAAAGGTCATATTCCACTATGCTGGAGTAACTGTCTCTGGGTCTCAGTTTTCTCGTTTATAAAATGGGTTTATAATGAAACTTTCTACCAATTTAGGAGGACTTCCATACGGAAATGCATACAAAGCACAGTGCCTGGCACATAATAGGTACTCAATAAATGGTATTGCTGTTGGTGCCAAGTAGGACATGGCTACCTCTGGGCTCCCAGATGTGAAATGGGGAAAAATGGGGTGACTTATGAAGAAGCCAACAAGCAGCAGCCAGCCTCTGTTTTCCCACAGAGTAGTAGCTTATGACCAATAAGACTTCCTGTGACATGAAGGGCCATGGACACCCCTTCCCTTCTCTGGCCCTATGTGAAACTTGGACCCCAGAGATGTCCTCAGATTAAACATTGGCTTTTCCAGATAAACGTTGCAGCAAGCTGGGCTTTTCAGAAACTCCGCTTTCTTCAGAGCTGGGGATCCCAGCCCAGAGATCTAGAGATGAAATGACCTTCTTTTCCAAAACCTCAGAGTTCTGTGGGGGAGACTAAGCCACACTGCCATGCAACCACCACACGTGGCAGAGCAGTGAGATCCACGGGATTATGCCAGGCCACGAGGGAAAGCATCTCAGGGGGCCTCCCCTGGTAAGAAGGGCAGGGATCTGGGGAGCGTCCCCAGGAAGTAGAATTTCTGCTGTACAGCTAGAAGGTAGAGGGCCTCCACTGCTCCCTTTGGTCTGTGTTGGCGTTTCTGCTCCTAGATGAAGTAGTCACCCAGGGAATGGATGGACCGACAAGGGAAATGCCTGCATGTTAATTTGGACAGTTCTTCAGGGATTTTATGGTGGGCTTTTCCCCCCTCATACTCCTGTTGGCCAGGTAAGCCATCTTCATGCTTTGCCCTATAAAATCCTGCCTCTTGCTCTGAACCTACTTTTAGTGGCTTTTTTTGCCTCTTGCTCATGTCCCTGGTGCAGAGTACTGGCACCGCCCCGAGGCCCAGTCTGCAGAGCCTATCTCACCGCTCATTCCTTTACCCTGCCCTGTGAATACCAGCTGAGTTTCTCCTCCCACCTCCCTCCTTTCTGCATTCTCTGCCTCTGATGATGCCTGGACCAAGCCTCTCATGTCGTGACCACCACTGGCAACCTGAGGGGGCTGGGCTGGGACCAACTAGAACTCTCCAAATATTCCAGGCTCCCCAGACCATAGTTCTTTCCAAAGCTTTGTTATCTCCAGCTCTGCTTTTGACTCTCTTGGGCCCCTATGGGCTTCATGGGGTCAAGTGGTACACAAGCCTGGACTCTCATAGGAGTGAGAGGTTACCTGCCATCTAGGAGCTACTGTGGTCCTAGTCTGCCTTCTAGCCTGCTGTCCTCTTGTGTGGAGGAAGGAGAGAGTAGACATTAGTGGGAAAGGAAGGGAGAAAAGTGGGCAGCTTTGAGCCATCCCAGTTCAAAAGCCCATTCATCCAGAAAATATTTAATGTGAAGCCTTTTGTAAGGCTGGGCCCTGTGCTGGTGCTTGGGATTCAACAAAGCGAGCCATACTGCCACAAACTGCTATGGGTATGTGGGGAGCCCCTGCTAGGCCTAAGAACTGAGGGTGGGCTGAGTATTCAGATGAATGGAGGCTGGGGGGCCAGGCAGAGGGTGCAAGGTGGGAAGTGGAGGCGAAGAAGTGAGAGGTGCTCCAGGAAATCTGAGGGTGTGTGGCGAACGCTCAGCATGAGAAGGGCTTAGAGCCTTGGACCTTGTGCTCAGGGCAATGGGGAGCTAGCAAAGGTGCTAAGCTTCCATGCTGGATGTGGAAACTGTTGATAGGTATGAGATGCAGAGCCCAAAGGGCAGAAACTAAAGCTTCCCCAGGCAGGTGTAGGATGTACCAGGCAGGTAATGTCTGGGGCTCTAGCTCTTAATGTAGCTTCAGTGCAGGCTGCAAAATCAAATGCTTCCTCAAGTCAGGAGAGAGCAGTGTGCTGTGTCACCGAAAAGAGCACTGGAGGGCCTCAGGACCAGGGGAGGCTCCAGTGGAAGCTGCACAGCAGACATTTGGAGATGTCTTTTCTTGGGTCCTTCCTTCCTTCCTACACAGCCACCAGAGCTGCAACTGCACTACAGGGATGCAGGTCAAGGGGCAGGGCTGCAGGTGCAGGGGGGAGGCCAGACTCCCCAGGGGTCCGATGAGCTTATGAACCAGGCCCAAAGCACATTCTCTAATTAAGAGTGGAGCCCAGTGCATACCCTCTTCACCAAGCTGGGAATCGCCACACCACACATGCAGGCTGCCTCCAAGTTGTGTGTGTGTGCGTGTGTGTGTGTGTGTGTGTGTGTGTGTGTGTGTCCATAAACGGAGCCCAGAGCGTATAGAAGTCAAGAGTGTGTAGATGGACATGTGCGTGCTTCTGAACAGTTGGGACCCAGCCATATCGAGGCATGATAGGAACCGTAATGAGGTCCGTCACCTGGAGCTGTGTAGTTCCAACATTCAGAGGCTAAAATAATAATTTAGTATCTTTTAATCCTATGAATCAACAGGGCTCAGCTGAGCAGTTGGTTTTGCTGTTCTAAGTAGTGTGGCTGGGGTTGCTTGTCTGGGAGCCTGGCAGACCTTGGCTGGCACGGACACACCCACGGAGCCCGCTCCTTTTCCAGGGCCACTCTGGGTGGCCTCAGAACATGCTGCAGTCTCTCCTGCGCGTCTTCACAGCATGAGGCCGGCCTTCAGATGTAGTTTCAGGAGTGCTTTCCATGCCTCTGCATGTAAGTTCCTGCTAATGTCCTCTGGTCTAAATGAGTCATATGGGCAAGCCCAGGACTACCTAAGGCTTTGACGAGCAGGATGCACGGTCCACTGGAGGCTGCAGATGTGTCTACCCCAGCGAGGAGGAAACGCCTGGTAGGGCAGTCCAGGGGACATGGCTGGAGGCTCCTTTGATCCTGCTGAGTAAGAGCTGAGAAAAATGTGTGCTTCACAAGGGCCTCACCCAGCTGTCAGCTGCAGATCTTTCCAGAGCCTTCCTAGTGAGCTCTTCCATGCTGACTTCTTCCAGGAACAGCAGAGGTGCCAAGCAGCCTCCCACGTGACTCTGGTGGCCTGTGGCAGGAGCATAGCTCCCACAAGGCCTTATTTCCATAAGCAAACAGCTTTGACTCCTCACTGGAGGCTGCTCCTGGTGGTGTCAGGTGTTGGCTCCGCCCTTTACTACCCACGTGACCTTGGGCAAATCACGCAGGCCCTGCCTCTGGTTTTAAAGCCTGAGTGGTGGGGGACAGTTCCTGCCTTCTAGAGGGGCTGGGCCTACTGGGCGCAGTGGTGCATGGGAGCTTGTTGTCGTGAAACCAGCTGCAGAGTCTGGACACAAATGGGGGTTCTTGGGGCTGGAGAGATGGCTCAGTGGTCTAAAACACCTATGTGGAACAAGCTTGGCAATGTACAGGGACCGCGGTTCAATCCCCCAGCACCACATGCTAGCCAGCCGTGCCCCCTGGTGGGCTGAGCTGCCCCCTCCACAATAAAAAAAAAACACAAATGGGGGTTCTTGTTTGCTCTCATGTCTTGTGTCCTACAGCTGAGAGGGGAGTTACTGCTTGCCCATGTCCCAGGGCTAGGTCACAGGTCCATCATCCAGTCCCTACCAGGAGCTTGTGGTAGCAGCAGCAGCGGGGCAGGGGTTAGGTCCTGAGAGCCTCTGCAGGGACTTGCATGTGTGCAGAAAGGAGAAGAGTCCAGGACGTGGGCTTTGATGCAGAGCTAACCAAGCATGTGGATAATTGGTGGCTGGGATATGAAGAAGGAGAGTGGGGGAAGACTTGGAATTGTGCTGAAGGTTCTGGAAAGCTTCCCGCAAGAGGGAGGCCGGAGTTATGCCTTGAAGTATGGCAGAGCCCAGGTGGAGAAGAGGAGAGGGAGGACAAACAGGGCAGAAGTTCCAACCCTTACGATTCGATTCCTGGCCTATCCTTGCCAGGGATGCATCAAATAGCTTCCTGATACCCAAGGACATGGGCCCTTAGTCCTTTTTATTTTTTCCAACATTCATCATCCTATACCACCAGCAGGCATTACTAATCAACTGCAGAACATTGCCACCCAAGCACACACAACCCCTTAGGCTTCTCAAAGCAGGATGCTGTCAGCAATCTCGAGATTAGCACTCAAGTTGAAACCATTTTGCTGACTCAAGTTTTAAATAAAGCTCCTAACTGCTCTGAGTCCTAGTTTCTTCAACTGCAAGCTGTGTGTCTATCATTAAGAATCTTAACCTCGCTGCAAGT